>VUQJ01020206.1:1344-11459 GCA_015108635.1 Andinoacara biseriatus | reverse complement strand
AAAAGCCAGCTGCCTTACCTAAGTATAGACCAATTTCTCACCTTCCTCTTATAAAAATTCGTAAAAGCGTAGTTGTCACATAGTTAACTGATCATTTGGAGAGTAATGGTTTATTTGAAGAGTTTCAGTCAGGTTTCAGAATTTCTCATAGAATGGAAATAGCACTAATGAAGGTTAGGAATAATATTCTTATGGCCACTAAGAGTGAACTCATCTCTGTGCCTGTCCTGTTAGTCAGTGCAGCATTCATTACCATTGAGCAAAATATTTTATTACAAAGACTAGAACATACTGTTGGTATTAAAGGAAATGTACTGCAGTGGTTTGAATTCTATCTCATAGAGTCCAATTTTTTAATGTAACTAGGCAGTGTTCTTCACAAAAGAAAGTTAGTTATGGAGTTCCACTGGGTCTTGTGCTGAAACCAATACTTTTTACATTATACATGCTTCCCTTGGGCAATATTTTAAAAAACACTGCATACATTTTCATTGCAGATGATAGCCAGTTATATTTTTCTATGAAGCCAGATGATGCAAAACAATTAGTTAAGCTACAAATATGTTTAGAAGACAGACAGGTTTGGATGTCCTCTAATTTTCTTCTTCTAATTTCAGACAAAACTGGTGTTATTATATTTGGCTGTAAAAACATCAGAAACATGGTGTGTAATCAAATACTTGCTCTGGATGGCATCACCTTGGCCTCCAGCAAGACATGTGCATGTGAGAAGCAGCAACATTATGAAAAATCTTGTACTTATTTTTGACAAGGGTATGTCCTTCAATATGTATATTAAACAAATAGCTAGAACTACTTTTTTTTCATCAGTGCAATATCTCTAAAATTAGGCACATCCATTTAGAGTGCTGCTGAAAACGAGCTCATTCATTACTTCTAGGTTGGACTATTGTAATTCATTATTGTCAAATTGTTCTCAAAGTTCCCTGCAGGGTCTTTACAATATAAAGCACCTTGAGGTGACTATTGCTGTGATTTAGCACTATATAAATAAACCTGAATTGAACTAATTTCAATATAAATTTTCAATCTTTTTCAATTTCATGGGTAAAACTCTTTGTGACTAATGAACAGATTCTCTCTGCTCTCTGATTGGGAGAGAGGCATTGAGGACGAGTGGGATGGGAGTAGGGGTGAGACTGGGGTGTCCCTGCCTATCACATGCACATGCCTTTGGTTATTAACTCTTTGACTTACTACAGACTCTTTATTTATGATGGGACATTCTAATTTTATTTAACTTTATTCATGTGTTTAAGCTTGTATAATGCACGAGAACAATCGCCAGAAACAGACACAGTACCTTCTGTCAAGTTAAACAGGGTGTATGTTCATGTTCATATCCATGCGCTCTAACACAATGATCTAATATAAGTCACAATTACACAGTGAAGCCACAGGAATAATTCCTTATGGTGCATATGAATTATCAATATAGCTGAAAGCTGAAAAGGCTAAAAAAATGAAAAAGAAGAAAAGAAAAGACCCCCCCCCCCCCTTTCATTGGGCCATCAGGTCCTCGAGAGCTATTTACAAACCTATGCAGTAAACGTAAGACTGACCTCTATAGTTAGGGAAAATGTCTAGACTTCTGGATTTGCAATGCAAATTTACACCACAGGATCCACTGGCACACCTGTCAAGGGCACCCACCATCAGCTTAAACTGATTAAAATTGTATTCACTCTTCACTCATTTGTTTTGCCAGGGGTTGGCATCTCACAGCACCATGTTTCAGCCACTCTATGCACTGTAAAAGCCAGATGTCAGTTTAATTCAAATGTAGATGAAAAAAAATCAAATTCATTTATATAATTTCTGGAAAGCCTAGTCAACCCAATTTCACCCCATGTAGATATAATAAACATTTTAGTGCACAGGCATAAGAGGGGTTCTTCCAACCATACAAATTTCTGGAAATTCTCCAGGATGGAATATTAATAATCTATCACAGACCAAGAAGTGTTTCAAGAATTTCAAGGTGAACAGGCGGACACTTCACATTCACATTTATAGATTTGGATGCTTGAAATAGATTAAAGAAAGGTAGATTTGCAGCTCACCCTCTGTATTGCATGGAGTGTGCAGTAGGAAACAAAGTAGAAAGATTTCTGAGCTGCCAAAAAAGCTATATTCAAAATTCACTCAAGTTCTCAAAGACAGCTACTGCAGTGAGGCATTCAAAGCAACAGTGTAACGGTGCAGCAGATGTCAAACTAACATCTGGCATACAGACATTTAGCACCATGAAATGACTGATTAGCTCTGGGAAAGCCTTCTTACATACCTTCTTCTGCTGTCAGTGTGTTTATGCACAGAGGGAGGTGTAATTAATAGGGGCTATATTAGTATTATGGCATTTAAAATAGCAGCAATTATGCACTGCTTAAATCCACCTGCAGAGCAGAATGGAGACTTCAGCTCTAATAAGATGTGCAGTCACACAAAGCGGGCAAGGACAAAGGCAGACGAACACTACTACAGACATTAGATGTTACTATACTTTACAAAGAATAGCAAATATAGATTTGTTTATAGGAGATTAAAATGGAGACCTAGCTAGGCTAACTACAGTTATGAAACTAGTAACAGAAAAATTATAACAAGCTTGGATGTAATTTAAGCACAATTATCCCACGACTGTGTTAACAAGTGTTAAACTGACTATTGAGAAAACTGATCCTACCAATTTATTTCATTGACTGAAGTGGACAAAATGAATAGTTACATCAATCAGCCTCAACCTCAGTATTTTGCAGATCACTCATGTGCTGCCAAAACATCTCTGATCTATTCTTGGATGATACAGGACTTCTGGTGTTGTCGTGCGATGTATCGCACCTTAACACCTTTTTTAATGTTGTGGATGGTGAGATGGGAATTTAGCTAGTTCATGGCATTCGAATTTAAATGTGGGATATTTGGAGGCCTTAAGCTGCTCTTGAGCACATAACAAAAAATAAATAAAACCAAATTCTTATTAACCTTTTGAGATTCAAGTGCTCATTAGCCATGACCCCAAACCTAACCCTATGTTTGAAGAAAAGCATAAAGAACTTTTTTGGAAAACTGTGATAACTTGTCAGATTATTTATTTATTTATTTATTGTCCCCTGATTGCCAAAACTTAAGAGAACAGTTTAAAACATTAGGATGGGGATATGGTTAAGTTAGGTCTTCCAAACCAAACACTAAAATACAAGATTATGCCACAGTCACAATTAAAAATCAAATACAGATAAGGAATTCAGGAATTTTCAAAATGTAAATACATAAATGATATTTAGTGTACAAAAGCACGTAACCATTTGTTGTTCAAACACATTTCCAAGGACCTTGGAAAGCTACGAAATGAAAAACACTGAAAAAGACACTAAAAATAAAACAGGATAGACAATATTGCTGCAAAAAAGGACAATAAAGGGGGAGAGTGAACGTCACCTTTCTTGTTCACAAGCCTCTCAGCTTGCTTTAGAGCAGCTGATGTATGAATGATGCTGTGTGTCCAGCATCACGTTTGGAGGGTTATATTTCCACCCTGATGTGGCACTGTTTTTGGCTAAGCTTATATTTGAGTCGAACATCATCTGACTTACGTAGCTCTTCACTGACCCTCCAGACATTTCATTTGAGGAGGTCTTTCTCTGTCAATACAAAGCCGTCAAATGAAGAGCTACATAAAGAAGTTTTGAAGAAGCTGTGTCATCCATACTACATGTATGCAAGTACGCACGTATCTCACGTCTCATGTTTCTAGGTTCCTTTCTGAAATCAGTCAGCTTCTGCCCACAGAAGCAAAGCATTGATCGTTGTATTGATATATGTCCAGCACCTCTGTCATGGTGTCACTTTGGCCTCTATTTTTAAACTTTGACAACTGATCCAGCCATTAAGCCAAAGGGTGTCATCCTTATCTCTTTTTTATTGTTTTGTGCAGCAGAACCTGACATGTAACCTCATTGTTCACTTATCACTCCTGGGCAGCTACATGAGTCAGGGTTGCTTAAATGAACTGTTTGGCTGCCTTGAACACCAGCTGATCTTTATAGTGGACTTGGCGAAATATTATGCGTCTGCAAGCGTAATTTGATTCTTGCAGCCTGTTACCACTAGTCCTGTAAGACTGTAGGATGCAGAGATGAAATGACAACCGCAGCCAGAGCACTCAGGATCTTCCTGCTCTCCTTTAACCCGCGGCCTACTTTCAGTGAGAAAAGAATGCTCCCCGTGTCTTTGGACTGTTTACACAAGTTAGAGGAAGCTCAGCATGTTAGAGGAAAATCAAAGTCAGGCAACAGTATGTCCAATACAATATGTTCTACCTCAGATATTAGGAATATGAACTATATCTATGTCTGTATGGACATTTATGTGATTTTGTGACTGGCGTTATTTTGTTTGGTTTATTACATCCCAGTTATAGATTTTAGCGCTAATGGCAGAATCATTATTATGCAAAAAGCTGCTTGTTTCTCTGTTTTTAATTAGTGTTTAATCAAATATGTACATATTTTGAACAAACTCCTGTGATGCTGATGAGAGCAACGCTCCTTGTTGTCTTTGCTGCTGAATCATCACATAGCGCCTCTGTTCAAAAATGGGTATTCATCAAAATACCTGCCTCACAAAAACAGCAGCAAACAATAGACATGAGAAGGTACATGGAAAGAACTGCATCAGCACTAAAAAAAGAAAAAAACAATAAAATGGTAACATTATCAGGCTTAGCTGGACGTTCAGGACTGCTGGTGAAACATAAATCACAATAAACAGCAATCTGAATCTCAGATGATGACAGCCATGACAAACCTCATAAGGTCATAAAAACAAAGCGAGTGGCAATAAATGGATGACTTGTGACACGGGATAGCACCGATGATTGTGCTTTTGCATCATTAATCATCCTTTGAAATCATAGCACGCTAATTTCAAGGATATTTGACATTTTTATTCACATTTTGAAAACATCATAAAGGTTTATCAACACTCACTATTAAAAGCTGCATTATATTGTGTGGGCTGAGGTAGCTTTTTTTTTTATTATTCTTGAGGTCATCCTTTCAGCTCGTGGATCCGACCTCTCCCACCAGATATTTTTTCTTTTCTTTTCTTTATTTCAAGCAAGACACAATAAAAATGGTATTTTGCTTGTTTATGTTGTACAATAAAATAAAAAAAACCAATCTGTGCATTTTAGTAAGAGTTGTCCTAGTGTAACTCCCGAAAGCCATAATTCCTGGCCAAAGTTAAAACATGTAGTACTTGTAAAATCACAAAATGTTATTTGAACTAATCACTACACCCAAATCTAATAAAACACTCTACAAAAACATTATCCCTTTTTTTATAGCTGAAGTATGGACCAGGGTGGTTTAAATAAATAATTTATGCTGTGGTGTGCTCGGGCAGCAGTCTGAGGGTGGCAGACACCAACAGACTCAATAAACTGATCCGCAAGCCCAGTAATGTGGGTGTGGCGCTTAACTCTCTGAGAGCCACTTTAGAAAGGATGCATACCCTCTCCATCTCGTGCCAGACAGCCACAGGAGCACGTTCAGCAAAAGACTCATTCAACCACAATACACCACAGAACGCCACATGGAGCCATGAAAGTTTACTACTGCTCCTTAAGGCACATGGATTATCTGAGCATCTGTAACAAAACAATATCCCCTCTCAGATTAATAAAGTAACTGATGCATCTGTTATCAGTGAAGCTCTGGAGAACCATAGTAGCGGTTTCACAGTGGGTTAGTTTTCATCTAATTACAGGTTATTGGAAAGAGGATCTGTTACAGTAAGTGTTTACACATAGAGTACATGCACTAAAGGGTATGTGCTCAGCTCCTTGGTGTTAAACTGAAGCTCACACACTTATAAGCACAAGCAGAGGGTGTCATGTTAGTTCACTGGACAGACATAGTGTCTCTTGGGGATTTTAGAAGGTCAGGAGTTTTTAAATCAATACTTTGTATAGCAGGTAACAGACACGTCATACATTCAATTAATAGTTTGACATTAAACTAGGCAAACTGTAACTGAGAGGTTAGTTGCGTAATCATTAGAGGTGAGAAAAAGAACTTTATTTGTCAAATACATGCAATGAAATTCAGTCTCTGCATTTAACCCATCACACATGGAGAATGTAGCACACACAGCACAACATGGAGCAGCTAAAAAGCACCCAGGAAGCAAGGGCCTTGCTCAGGGGCCCACAGTGATGCCAGCCCAAGGATTTGAACCAGTGTCCACTCAATGATGAACCCTCTTCTTCTCCTCTAGGCCACCACCTCTGATTGACTCAGGAGGAAGAGCAGGTCATCTAATCAGAAGGTTCGTTTAAATATATAAAGTGCTTGAGGGGGGAATCAATGCTGGAGGGGAATCAATGATTATCAAAAACTGTTGAAGCTTTAGAGATTGTTTGGGTGGTGCTGGTGAAAGAAAAGCTAAAATCATGAGGTCAAAGTCAAAACAATCAAAAGGGACTCAAAAGATTATGAAGGCATCCAATGAGAGAAGAAAATGACAAAGGCACAAATAGACAAGCGTATCAATTTTGAAACAAAGTCTTGCATAAATCTATAAAACAGGTCAAAATATAACTTGGAAAGCACGAATATCAGCAGAAACATTTACACAAGTAAAGCCATTCTGCAAGAGTTTCCTATGTTTCGTGGATCAATAACACTAGTCACTAACAGCGGGATTGCCACAGCTTTTGTGGCTGCGGACATGATACATGGTAACATGGCAGCTTTTAAGTAATGCTTTTCCTATCTAACCACATACTGCCAATATCTCACACCAACTTACATAACAATGATGCCAGCCAAGTATCTTTATCTTCCAATGAGTAAATGACCTGAACCACAGCTGTTTCAGGATGAAACTGGGAGAAATGCCAGAATATTACATGACAATATGCTCATTCACTAGGAGGTAGAATGAGATTATAAGGTGTAAATTGTATTTAACCTTACATTTAATTTTATAATGAGATCTTTTAAGAAGGGACCAGATGGAAATTTAGCCTTAGCTAATTCTGTTCAGCACAGACACCATGAAGTTATTGAACATGGAAGATGTTTGTTCACAAAATTTGACACACAATATCCTGCAACCTGCAGCAAACTTAGCTGCCTCAACAGCACTTTGTCCCCTGGTTTCAACTAAATATGTATCCAGCAGGTAGAAGCAAATACATGCTGGATACCCACCTTTGTGTACCTGTCATACATGCAAATCAATGTACATCTTGCAGAGTAGGACAGCAGTTAGTCATCTCTTCATCTAATCTATTGGTTTTATACTGAGACTTTTGTTGATATGCTTTCGGCTTCATTGCACTACCTTTTCCCATGCATCATTTATGTTGTGGCATGTCTAGGAGAAAGTGCTGTCATAATGACAGATTCAAGAAACTAATCTCCCCTGTTTTGCTGCTCCACAAGCCACAAGCTTCATACTCTTATAATCAGATATGCCATAAAGAAAAAAACATAAATGCTAACCCTAATAAAACAATTAATCATCATCTTGATAGAAAGCCTGGTACAAACCGAATTCCCCAAAATTGGGACACTGCGTAAAATGTTAATTAAAACAGAATGCAATGATTTTCCGAGCTCATAAAGCCATATTTTATTCACAATAGGACACAGAAAACATCAAATGATTAAACTGAGAAAATGCACTATTTTAACCCTGTAGAGCCTGAGCCATTAAATAATTGCCAGAAAATTAAATAATTTTGAAACAGGAGTGTTTATTGAACATTCTGACAATTTTTTAAAAATGTAATATCAATTTGCATATATGAGTTTTAATTTGACCCTGAAAAGAATAAGTAGAAGAAGATGGATTTTTAAAATTTCTATCATTTTTGCTACATCTGGCATTTTTGTGTAATTTATTGCTTTAAAAAGAGGGGAAAAAAATGGCCAGAGAAAAATAATCACAGTGATGATGCAGAGATGTCAAAAAGTTACAAAAACTAATGCATCAAATATGATACACAATTTTGAATTTGATGGCAGCATCCCGTCTCAAAACAGTTGGGACAGGGCCATATTTACCACCATGTTGTACCCCCTCCTCTTTTAACAACAGTCCATAAATGTCTGGGAACTGAGGAGACCAGCTGCTCTGGGGGAGGAATGTTGTCCCATTCTAGCTGCTCAACAATCCTGGGACTTCTTTGCTTTGCTTCTGGTTCATGTTCACATGTGACTTCTTCATTGCATTATAGAGCTTTAATCTGCATTTGTGGATGCCACAATGAACTGTGTTCACAGACCATGATTTCTGGAAGTGCTCCTGAACCCATGCAGTGGTTTCCATGACATAATCATGCCTGGTTAAAGTGCAATGCCGCCCAAGGGCCTGAAGATCACTGGCATCCAATATTGATTTTTAGCCTGGTCCCTTTCTCCTGGTTCTCTGAATTTTGTTATGATATTAAATACTGTAGATGATGAGATATTCATAGTGTTTGCAATTTCAGATTGCACCACAATTTACAGTTTTGCAGGCTGATGAATCTATGCTTATATTTACTTCTGATAAACTTAGCTTTTCTAAGATGCTCTTTTTATACCCAGTCATGTTACTGACCTGTTGTTGATTAAACTAACGAGTTGCAAAATATTCCTTGAGCTGTTTCTTTTTTGAAATTCTTACTTTTCCAGCCTTTTGTTGCCCCATACCAACTTTTTCAAACATGCGTTGCTCCCATCAAATTCAAACTGAGCTAATATTTTTCTCTAAATTGTACACTTTCTGAGTTCATACATGTGATGTGTTTTCCATATTCTATTGAAAATAAAATATGGGTTTGTGAAATTTGCATATCATTGCATTCTGCTTTTATGTACATTTTACGCAGTATCCTGGGTTTGTATATAATTTCAGTGTTGTATTCTCAGCTGCCTGAGCTGACTGTACTGACTGGTTGAATTAAGTTCTTGAGCACCTTTGGTCTCTGGTCTGCAGACCTAGTACCATTTAGAAAGACACAGAAGCCCTTCCTATGGCCCACTAAGGACAACAGTGTCACTGCATAATGTGCTCTTGCAGACAAAAAAAAAAACAGCAAAACATGAGAAGGGGCAGTGATTCAATTACCCACAGCCAGGAATAGATTGAATATAGCACTTTGTTTGACTACATAATTCAATCTCCCTGCCAAAATATGGCACTTGATGATGTATTCATTTTAGGCAATTCTCACAACAAGGCAGTTCAGATGACTTGTCATGTCACTTTAATAGCAAACGCTGACCAATTTTATTGATTTTTTCTTGCAAGAAAGGCCTGCTCAGAGTGTTGGCATTTAGGTCCTGAGAAAGACTGAATATTGGGAACCGCTGTTGCAATTTCTAGATTATTTGTCCACATAGCATTTGACATCCTTAAGGAAGGGAAGTGTATTAACTTTCCAAGGCTTACAAAGGTTTACAGAGCTGAGGTTTCTATTTTCACACTCCTATTTATTGAGCCACAGGCCATTTAAGGACTCAGAGAGTGGAGCAGCAAAAAGCTATATTTCCAGCTTCTTGTAGTAAGACAAAAAGTCTGTAAAGTGGAGTCTTTAACATGCATTTAATACCTACTTAAATGATAAATTTGGATTTGAGGAAGAGGAAATTAACTTTATCTCTGTAAACTGTGTTACTCTTAATGGTAAAAACACTCACAGGCAGCTCCCACACAACAATTCATGCTTGTTACATTCTGCATTTAATGGTTTTTGTGTGTCGCCCATTCAACAACCATGCAACTGGCGCAGTAAAGAGGATTTCTCCAAATTATCATGTTGATCAGATCAGTGAAGTAAATCCACTGCATTAATACCATGACTGCAGTTGAGTTGAAGCAAAGTGATATGGGAATGGATCTGTTTATGCTCTTTCTTAAACAGTGTTACACACAACACGGCAGTTAAATTTATTTGTCATGTTTATTTAATATGTGAGGTACAAAGGCTTCCTTCTCAGCTCCAAACTGTAACAAGACATCTGTATCTTTGAAAATCATAACTTCAAATAAATGTCAAACCTGCACTCTTTTCCATTTATTAGGTTCCCATTTTG
>VUQJ01020196.1:1807-13666 GCA_015108635.1 Andinoacara biseriatus | reverse complement strand
CAGAGTGTTGATGAAATGTTTTTTTTTAAGGTCGGGCGAAGTGCTGTAAAAACCACCAGCTTCTCCCTGAAGGGACACACCCACTCAGCGAGGGTGAGAAAGAGAGTGCCAGCGCGATGGTCAGAGAAGCAGACATCTCTGGTGTTGAAATTGAATGTGGTCCCAAGTTTGTTGTGGAAAAGCTAAAGTGACAGAATAGTAGATAATAGGTTTGCTGTAGCGTCACGCCTGAGTGTATGGCCACACTTGGGCATTTCTGGAACAGTCCAGTTTCTGACGTCCTTATGACAGGCTTCATCCTATTTCTTTTCCCGTTACACGGCTGTGCAGCTAGAGCCCATTTTACTTCCACGCTTTTTGCATGCTCCATGGATTGCTCTGTTGCCTATTACTTTGAATGCTGAGCTATCAAAAATGTCTGATTTGTTATTGATAAAGTAATGTTAAAATGGCCATAAAAATGAAACAAAGCCCATTTGTGTGTTTGCCCAGTAGGAAATAGTGCCGGCCTACTTTATTCTCTGCTTATTATTCTCTTGCTACTTTGTTTTATTATTGTAAAGCCCATGTAATCCTCTGCACTTAAAAAGATAAGTGAACTGTGAAAATAAAAGAATTATTTAGGAACTATTATATCATAATTCTATGTTGTGTGCCTCAGTGGTTTAGTGTGCAGCAAAACAAAGAGCAGAAAAGTTTTCTGTTTTTATTCCCTCTTTGAGACCATATTTCTGGCCTCGCTATCACTTCACCCATCTCTTCAGTGTCTCTTTATCCCCCTCACTCTCTCTTCCTCTTCTTTTCTCTGAAAGTGACCTTGACGCTATTCCTCCCGTGTTTGTTCAGGCACAGAACTCTCTCTTTTTTTTTTTGGTCTCCCTTCCCTTCCTCTATTTTCATTAGCGGGCTCAGCCTGCCTGCCTAGGGACAGCCCGGTGCTGTGCTCACGTTACAGGCCTATTGACTTCGGAAGAGAGAGAAAATACTGTGGACATGATTCATCATCCATGAACCTCATGATACCAGTTTTATCTGTAACTTATTTTCAATAGGAGCGAGCAGATAAACCACACGGCACCTTTATCACCCTCACTTTAGGCATGTCAGTAATCAGATACAAAGACTAGACTAATTAACATTTTGAGATACTGCCATGTAACACAAGCACTGTTCAGAAATAACACAGAGATGATGCAAAGTCTGTGGGGCCTAAGACGTGACTGAAGGCTTTTCGCTGTTTACTGCATTTTTGAAATAGTATTTGCACACTGCACTACTACCTAAAATACTGATTGGGCAATTATTTTCAAGGTGGTAATCAATATTCTTTTTCAAAGTTGAAAAATTGCCACAACAGACGCAGTAATAGAATAATGGGAAAAAATGTGCAAATTAATTTCGGTTTCATTCATTATGCATGCTGAGTTCTTATACTTATGACAGGGCTTTTGAATGAAAGCTGAGGTGGGTGTTCAGTTCTCGTTAACTTCCACGGATCAATCTGGCGCCACGTTGGGAATTAACCTTTGATAACATTTGTATATAAACTGTAAGCATTTTAAATCAGGTTGTTGCATCCAGTTATGTATCTGCATTTTCCTATGAGCTCTGAAACAATGAAGAAGGTATTGGCAGGAAGTAATAGCCCGCAGAGGTGTATGGGTGTTTTATCACATTTGTATCCCTGTAATTAACCAGGACTGCCCTGCAATTCACTGTCTGTTCTGCTATCTCTCCTTCTTCTTTTATTCCTCTCTCCTAATACAAGAATGGGTTGGGGGGGTTGTCTCAGTTCATATCTGCAGCTGTAAAATTCAAGCTTTGAACTCTGCCATTGTGGCATTATGGTAATCAAAAATGGAATATATTTTGAAGAACTGTTTAATGCAGAAGCACACTGTGCTCTATATACACGCAGTTTTTGACCCCATGTTTCTGGAAGGAGTTGGGGATAAATTTTGTGGTGTGCTTATCAGTCCACATTTCAGCGATGATGCACCTGATAGGTTGGCAGCCATGCAGCAATCAGTTAAATGACAGACAGACAGGCTCAGAGCACAGCTGCACAGTGCAGTCTAAGCCAATTGTGTGACAATCAGAGGCTTCTATTTTAGGTTTCCCTCCCCCTACAGAGAACAGATTTCAGTGAATCAGTTGGCCCTCAGGCATCATAATTATGCAAAAGGCTGAGCAGAGAAAAGTTGTTTGTTCCACTATTGTTTTGACTTTCTTTCTTATCGCTTAATCATCTGAGGAAAGTGGCTGTGGTGATATATAGAGAGGTGCAAGCTTTTGTTGACTATAAACATTAGGCCTGAAAGCTATCTGAAAGTTAGATTAGAAATACATGTATATTTACTGAATCTAAAGGCATGCAAATGACACATTTTGCGATTCAAATTTATTTTTTAGGGTCTCTATTTTTTAAAAAAATGCTAACATTTGAAACACTGCTTCACATATGACGTGGAGCTTGCACGTGTAGATTTAATATGTCAAATGCGCTTCGGGATAAGAATTGGTCAGTGAGTTTAGACGCATCGAATTTAAAACTATTTTTTAAGGTATAATCAAAGACTGCAGCAGTGTTGCTCAAATGTTGCTCATACGCAGGCATCAGTTTGAAGGGCAGCTCGGCTTAAGGTCTGCCCATTTGAAAGGGACCTGTGAGAGGAAAGGGCACGGGCTGCCACTCGTTTTACTGGTTCTCCCCTGTGGTGAAAAACAGAGCTGAAACAATTACAGGCCACTGTGAGGTCTTTCACATAGTCTGAAAATGTTAGACACACATAAACACCCAGGCTCACACAGTGAAGCTAAACTTATTAAAACTAATTAACTTAAATTAACATTTAAAAAACTTCTTGGTGCCCTTTAGAGATTTAGGTTGACTGCTGTAAGTAACATAAATCCATCCAGACCTCCAGGACGTGTGAGTTAAGCCTCTGGTCAGTCTATCAATGCAAAGTGAGAAAAGCTGTTTCACTCTCTGGGCTGCACTCCCCCTTCAGCTGCACAGAGCACTACAAGTGCTCTTCGCACCCATGAAGGTGGAAGACTTATGTGTTAATCCTGAAGCCCCCACCTAAGCCCCTGTAATAAAGCACGCTCTCAATCAGGACCTGTCCCCTCCCTCTAGGCAAGGCAGCTTAGGCCTCTGCAATCACTAGCTGGTGAGCCACAGGAAAGCTAATGAGCCCCTTGTCTAGACGCTCAGCACCTGCAATCGTAGCTGTCCTTATGGGAGTTCTCTGCGATGTAGACAGACTACAGGTGGAGATGGTGGAGGTCTACAAAAGGCCAGCAGCTTGCCCCACCCGGAGCATCATCTGGCAACCATCTTGCTTTTCTGAATCTATAGTGGTCAAACAGACTGCTCCCATGGCCTCGATGGACAGCTTGAACTCATGGCTTACTTGAAGCTGAGCACTCGCTCGAAAGAGAGGCTTCTGGACTTCTGTTTAAAAATAATTAATGATCTCTAATTCCATGCAAAGGTCCAGTTGTTCTGTTTGTGCTTTCTACATAAAACATGCTCTGTGAACAGTTTCTTGCTCCCTGTGGATGACTATTGCACAAAATGCAGAATTGCTTTTTTAATGCGTTAAAGTGCACAATTCGGAAGTTCTGTTTAGAAATTAGACATCTGCTGACAATTTGGGATGTGCCTGTGGGTGGATTTATGTAGTACCTTGGTTTTTTTCTTCCATTACATTTGGAGGAAAGGATATTTATTAGTGACTCGCTCTCTTTTTGTGCCTTTAGTGTATTTATGATACTTGTTGTTGTTGTGCTAAAGGAAAATAAAAAAATATATATATTCTAAATAATGATGATTTATTACATTTTCATTTTTTTAACAGCAAAAAAACTAATGAACAAAAAACAAACAAACAGTGTTTTAACCATTTTTTTTTTTCATGAGTAAAATATGTCAACACATGAACACTGATTGAGGGACCAACTAACAGATCTGAGCTGGTGTCCTGGATGTTTTCAGAATCGCGTTCAGGAGAGTGGAACACTTGTGTAAGTGTTTGTTATTCAGGTTTAATTATGTCCACGGGGCCTGGAAGTGTAGGCCAATCTACACAGCGCCTCTCTAGCCCGAGCCACAGTGGACTGGCTTGATGTCTTCCTCTTCTTTCCTGCACTGAATGAGCAATTAAAGGTCATATCAATTAGAGCATGTTGTGGTCTCCAGACTCATTTTGAAACAGCTTGCTCCTGTTGCGCTGTCAAGAAGGAATAAGTATACAAATGTTAAGCTTGGCCTTCTTTGCTTAAATGTTATTTTTTTTAAATATATTTTGAATAAATCTCTGCTCCAACATTTCAAGATGTAAGTTATAAGTTGCCCGACTTGGGCCTTGTTCACCATCACGCATATGATATATGCTGTACAGTGAGTAACCCATTCATTTATCAGTTAATTTAACCTAAAGCAAAGCAACGTGGAACTATAAGTAAACTACACTTCAATCAGTCACTGGTCAGATGTATTACAGTCGGTGGTGTCACAAGCAGAACAAAAATCTATTTAGTCTAAATATGGAGGGTCTATATTTTCGTCTCCCTCATATTGGTTCGCAAACAATCACTCACATGGTGCCAAATGAGTGACAAAAAATTGTTTTCATTGATGATCCATGAATCCTAATGAAGAAGCATGCACAAAGAGACATATTGCAAAAAGGTGATACGTGCCGTTGCCATAGCGAAGACCCCCACCCCCACCCCCTTCCCCTTTGTGTACACCAAGATTAAATGTGTTTGTTTGCAAGTGGAACTACTGACGGAGGTTCCTCGGCAGTCTCGCAGTGAGGGCATGTGTAAAGGATGGTTGTGTGGTTGGGTTGGTGGGTGGGTGGGGTGGGGTGGTGGTGGTGGGGGATTCCTGAAGTATGATTAGATGAATTTTAATTCATTCATTTATTCATGAAATTCAATGGGTCTCCTGTCTTGCAAGAGCAAGAAAACCAAATGCCCTTGCTAGTTTCATCATCACTCTTTCTATTATATGTAAAGAAGAAATAAATTGTTTCCATCTCATACAAATAAGAAAAGGAGGAACCAAAGAAAGCAATAGCAGAGCAGAGTACAAACATGATCATTGTGAGACAAGTGGTTTTGCATCAGTAGCCTACATTAATGGTGTGACACAGTTTTTAGTTTGTTTTTGTTGATAGTGGGCTGTTTGTGTTGATGACAGGTGGTGTTCCGTCTGCAGACCCATTTCACACAGAATGTAAAAATCTCCGCTGCTGTAATGTGTATGTAGTCATAGATTGCAACTAACTACCGAGGGTCTCAAGGATAAGCGGTATACTGGTGGGAGCATGATATGAATAAATCAAAGGATGCCATGAAATATGTTGTATAGGAACAGTTTTTTTTTTTTTTAAATGCCCGTGAGGAAAGTCATTTGGGACAGCAGCTCATCAGTGGCTTTCTTGGTGATTACCATAATCAGACTAGACCTGAATGAGCAGTATTAGAAAGAGACCAGAAACTTCCCCCACCCGTCAGCCACAGGCCAAGTGAAGCATATTCGAGAAACACGTTTAGCAGATGCATACGTCATTGCTATAAATAGACATTTTAGGAGTGTTTGGCACTTTTTTTTTACATTTTATTTTGTATTAAATCAAATTTAAGTTTGCATAGTTGTCCAGTCTCTAGCTTGAGAAGTGCTGAGCTCCCTTCTGATTTATACTCTGTATGTGACTAAGAGTGTAGTTGTGGGAAGTGCATGCATATATCAATATGTGTCAGCAGTCTCATACAGTAAAGTGGGTGTCTTGATCCAGCCTGCCTCACAGTGGTTTCCAGTCCTTAGGCAGGTAAAACTAAGGTCAAAAGAGTGACAGGTACCGCCATGAGATATTTCACATAAAGAGTATGAAAACATCTAATACATACAAGTAAAAAAAAAAGAAAAAAAAAAGTTGAATTCTAGAAATCCGTCACCTGTCTTGATCTAATTTTGTAAAAAAAAGAAAAGAAAAAAAAAGTGGCATGCTGCAGAAGTCTGTTGTGCAGGGGAACTCTCTCTCTCTCACTCATCTCCACATCAAACAGTTACACAAGCAGCAGCTAAAAAAGGAAAACCAAAAAAAAACAAAAAAACAATAGAGTTGCTTCAAAGAATGTAGTTTCATAAGCATTCTCCATTCAAAATGTTTCTTTTTAAAATCCCTTTGGAATTAGTTAATTTATGTCTTGTGCATAATCTTATTCATGCATGGGGCTTAATGCCTCCTCAAGAACACATAAATCTAGCAAACTAATGGTTTTCTCTCTTTTTTATGTCTCTGGATCCTCTTGGGCTGTCACTGTCGTCACCAGGTAAAAACCTCTTTTTTTCCCTACTTTGATGTATCTTGTGTTATACTAAGATTATGAAATACTCTGGGCACATGTAATGGTTAGATTATTTTCCTGTCAGCCTCCCCTTCACCTCCCTTGACCAATCATATTTGATGTTTGGCACTGAGTGCTGGAGTGCCGATGGGGTCCCCTGCTGTCTAAACAAGCCCCTGCCTCCTGACTGTGAAGCCCTTTCCCGAGCACTGTAGTGGAGAGAAAAGGGCAAGAGAGCAGCGTTCAGGCGAAACAATAGCACCGTGAGGAGATGTCAGGCCCTGGGAGCTGTGAGGTGGATGATGATATGAGCCCACTGGTGTTGTTGTTTCTCACTCTGCTGAATGCTAACACATGGACTCCTGTGGCTGGGCGTCGACCCACTGTGTGGTCAGGACCCTGGTGGTAGTGGTGGGAAGGGGTGCGTGGGATGTAATGAGCCCAGTCTGGACTGCTGGGCTGTGGTCTGTCGGAGCGTGTGTGTGTGTGTGTTTGTGTGTGTGGGTGGGTGTGTGTAAGCTTGCATGTATTCTTTAGTATGCCACCATTGATGCAGAGTGCCCTCCTCCTGTGTTCCCTCTTGTTGGATATCAAAGGCCTGTTGTAGTGTGACTCCACTCATCTGCAGTTGCCTGCTGCTCGCCTCTGACACTGTCCATAAAATTTAAGGCTTGATTTCACTGCCACGATTTCACTCAAAAATAGTGAAATTGACATTTTGCCAACTCATTCTTACTCCCAAGTCGTCACAGAACGACACTTGGTCAGGACCCGTCAACATCACAGTGTAGCGCGCTGGGTGACCCTTCACTGTTCCTAATGCCTGTCCTGCATGTAGTAATTAGAAGTCCCTTAGTGTCTTAGTGTTTTCCCTGTGTTTAATTCAAGAAAACAATATAGGAGGACAGAAATATACAGAAATTGCCTGTCTTGTAATGGGATCACACCGGCTGCAATGGCCATCAATATAATAATTTTACTACCGATGAGTATTAAGCAGTCATTACTACATTAACTCCTTTTTTTTTTTTTTTAACTCAGCACTTTTGTGACTGGACTTGATAAGGTGCTATTGACAGAATCTGTCCACAGACAGGAACAACAGTACCAGCCAGATAATCATCACTGTAAAGTATTTAATTTTCATTGTTTTAATTAAAACTTTTATCACCATTACCAGAGTTTTCCTCAGTTTTCTTTGTTTCATTGGAAAACTGAAGGGAAGCATATTCTTAAAAAAAAAAAAAATCAGAGTGGAAAAGCAAAGATGTTAAATAATCTTAAATAAATGACCCATGCGTTGATTTAAGATATACATAATATTTGAATGAATTTGAATGAATTCAGTCTGAATATCGCTGTCACGTTGCATCACGGGTGATGGATTTAGATTACAATAATTTGTCGCTGAAAGTTTGTTTTACAGAGATGAGTAATAGTAGTGATATAATGTCGAGGTGGGTCTTCATCCTGTCTTCACAGTGTACATTCGGCAGCCCCCTTTTTTTTTTTTTCCTTCGTCTATTTCATTCTTTTTTAAGTGTGCCTGGAGGACAGCCTGCTGGCAGGCAGGGATGCAGAGAGGTTTTCTCTAGCAGTACATGAGTGAGGGAGACAGATGGAGCATGCCAGACAGTGGTTTGTGGATTTATCCAGATTTATGATGGGAGGAAGTAAGGCTGGATGTGAACAGGGAGAGTCGGGGAGAAAAGGCGGCGACGGGAGGCAGGAGGGCCAGCTTTCAGTTTCATTCTGAAACACTGGAAGCCCCTGGATGGCGGGGGAGGGTCCCAGCACAGTGGTGTTGTTGTTTGAATTGATTGTGTTTTATTTCAGTGCGTTGCTCTGTGTATTACTGCTTTGTCGTCTACCGAGGAAAGCGTCCTTGCCTTCACATTGAACTCCATTACATCCCTCCCAGGACTCAGAGCTGTCTTTCAGATTGCTTGATTGGCATCTGCTGAGGCTTCTCTAACACAAAGGCATCTTGTTTTTATTTCCCACCAATTTGGCTCCTCTGCTCTCTCCACTAATATTAACAATACAAGATTGTTAATGCTTCCTCCCTTTGTCATGTCATTTAAATCGCTGAAGATCATGAATAATATCAAAACAATTGCCAGAATTTGATAAACATCAGTGCTTATCAAGATAGCAGCGCGGGAAAATAGAGGAAAATGGATGCAGTCACAACGAAGAAAACTGCTGTACGAATTGATCAAGAGATAAAAGATGATGATAACTTATCATAGCAGATGTTTGTTTTCATAGTAAATATCACTTTGATAATTTACTTTGTTATTCCGCGTACCATTGATGTTTACAAAGCTTCAAGGTTGTTAACTCCTCCTCAGGGGAGAGGAAAAAATAACAACCATACTGGGATACGGGATTTAAAAAAAAAAAAAATAGATGTTTTTCCTTTTTCAAAACACTGAAAAGGTTGAGCACGTTCTTTTTAAAGGAGCTCTGTTATGCTATGATCTCGCAACATTTCACAGGTTAATAAAGGAGTCTATCATGGGGTTGGGGGGTAGGGGCTGAAATCCAATTTAAAGAATATTGAGGGGGATAAAACAGCAAAACCATGTTTCTTGCCCCAAAAAGTTTACCCAATTTTTCAGTGTAGTAGCTGCAGTTCTGAAGCGAAAAGGCAACTTAGATGACACATAACTGTGCCGTGTACATACGGGATTTTTATCCACGTTCACAAACAGCTTCTGTTCTCTTGAGTGGACCAGTGGGTTTCTGACGAATGATACCTTTCATCCTTCATCCATTGGTTGAGAATACATGGGGTTTGTTGGATCGGTAAGAATAAATCAATTTTCAAACAGCTAAAAAACATTGGGCAAGGCTCTCTCTGTAAGCCTGCCATTATTCCACTTCCCTGCATCCTCTGCTGTCTAGGATAACCCTTTTCAGTCTGGTATCCCTCCTTTTAGCCAATCATGGGGAGGTTTCTGTTTGAGTCAACCAAGGTATAATGGAGCGTCTCCCTGTAGAGGAGTCACGTACCAATGGTTTTCATTCATTTCATTTGTAAACGTCAGGAGGGAATGGCCTTCTCAAAAAGCCCTGAGCAAGAAAGCGCTTGAGAGAGAGTGAGGAAAAGGGAAAAGAGTGCAATGTAGAAAACAGTGAAAAGCATCACAGCCAAAAAAGACAAGAGGATGGTACAATAAAGGAAGATGTGTTCAAATGGTCCGGTGAACAACAGAGAAAGAGAGGAAAACAGTTCATAACGAAGAAGAGAGAACAGCAGGATGGTTTGATTCATTTTTATTTTAGCCTTTTACAACACAGCAGAGATCGGAGGACTTTGAGCTTTCTCCAGAAACACACAGAGTGACCTCATCTCAGTTCAACGGGGGGCTAGAACTGCCCATAGGGCATGTTAAGGGGCAGTTTTAACAACTCATTTTGGACGCAAGGCCTGACAAGTAATGCCCACAGCTACTGCGCTGGAGTTTACAGTAGTTGCATGAAGGTCAAATTCAAGGATATGATTTGGGAACTAAGTATATGTGTCCCTTGGAAACAGTCTGAGCTGTCATGGATCATATAGATAGGGAGGAGGCCGCACTCTGCATTTTCTTACACTAGGGTGACCCCAGAGTGAATTTTGGGATAGGTCGCGATGCAGACCAGTGGGATTTGGCAGTATCTAGGATGCTTTACTTTGTCAACATCTTGATTAATATACTGACTTCCATCTTACAGTCGCTGTATGGTCCAAACCATCAGGGACGGCAGCACACCGATGAAAGAGAGAAAACAAATCACCTCATTCTTTATTATGACGTGTGTGCCCCAGAGTATAGCCGCTAAAGAAATTAACCAACAAATAAATAAATGACACTCATCAGTGCCTGAAGAGGGGAAAAAATGAAGGTGCAAATGTGAGGAGCAGATAGTTCCTCATTAAGTTTACATCAAAAGATTTATGCAGTGTAGTCCCCCTCTTCTTTTTTTTTCACACTTGACTCATCTCTTTTGATTCCATTTGTGCAATGCAATTATGACAATCACAGTCTAGAGGATTGGCAAACAGGAGACCTTCTGAAAACTGTGAATGGAAAAACAAAGAAGCTTGATGAGAGAAAGGGAATCTTAATTACAAATCTGCATTAGGATGGTTAGATCCTAGTAGCCTTAGGCAGGAATGTCAAAAAAAAAAATGTGATAAAACAAGGTCCGTTTGAAACTTCTACTGCCATCCGTTCTTGTTACGTGAGCAAAAAGTTTTTATAGGTCCTGCTTGTATCGTCACAGTTCTATCTCTGTGAGAAAACAGCTTGTGCTCTGGAGCGGCACACTGCTTGATGAGCAGTGCTTCTGGTGAGAGGAGCTTTATTGTCAAAGCCCCCTCTGTCACAGCACCTCCCTGTGGCCTCCACCTGCACCAGCAGCCTGGCAGCCTGAGCATGGTAAGGATGGTTCCCTGGGTAAGGATTATTCTATCAAAGTTATACTTCACACAGTTCTTCATGCCGTTACTCTTAATTTCCCTCCTTCATAGACAAAGAGGCTCAAAAAGAATTTCTCTCTCTCTCTCTCGCTCTCGCTCCCTCTTTTTTTATTCCACTTCCTTCTCCCTCGTTCTCCCACTCCTCTACCCTCACAGGCAGATTGACTTTCTTCATCTTGCCTCCTTCATAACACCGGCCATTTTCAATTCTCTTCGTTCTCCTTCAAAAGAGCCCCCCTCTGTCTTTTCCCCACACTTGTCCCTCCCCAACCTCTCCCCACCCCACGCCTGTCTCTCTGGGGAGTTCGGAAGGGAGAAGGGGGCAGTCATAAAAGATAAAGATGAAAGCGAACAGAGAGAAACAAACAGGCAAACAAATAAGACCCCTAAGTAAAGTAGCTTTTTCCATCTCGGTTGCGGCGGGAAAGACGCTGATAGGGAAACTCTGCTGACATGGGAGGGAATCAAAGCTTATTACAGGAGGGGGTATAGTGGTGGTGGTGGTGTGTATATGAGTGTGCGCATGAGTGGTTAGTAGACCCATTAAAGGACTAACCACCTAGATGCAGAGTGGATGAATCACTCCCATAACACACTGGCTAAAAAAATAAAATAAAATAAAAAAAGTACATTTCCATATTGTTTACCCATCGTAAGTAAGGGTTTTAAAAGAATAATGTGTGTTAGGTGAACCCTAAGATTTGTGCTTCTGTGATCTATTTTCTTATGTTTTATTATCTGTCTCAGCCTTCTTGCTAACCCATTAGTGTATGATGGTGTCTAGTAGCGTGTGCATGTTGCTGAAGTCAGAGGGACTCTGTAGGATCTAATGAGGCTAGGCTCCCAGCCATCTCAGCAGCCCAGCCGTACTTACTGGAGAGGGCTGGGTGAACACAGGGCCAGGGCAGGGAGGTAATTAGGCAGGGAGTGGTGGTCAATGACGGGCCACCCTGCACCCCAGGCCTCCAACCTCCAGCTGCTTTGTGCGTTGTGTGGCCCACACAAAAGGGCTGATGAGGAGGCAC
>VUQJ01020189.1:5361-17921 GCA_015108635.1 Andinoacara biseriatus | reverse complement strand
TCCTTTTTTGGTTTTTTTTGGTTTTTTTTCCTTTTTTTTTTTTTTTTCTTTTTTTTTTTTTTTTTTTTTTTTTTTTTTTTTTTTTTTTTTTTTTAGGTCTGCCACTTCTCCTTTTTCTGCTACTTGTCCAGTTTCCATAAACTTTTTAAGGTCATACTAAGCCAAGTTAATAGCTTTTTGGAAATCACCTTGTTGGTGCAAAAATACTAATATGTGCCTGTCAAACTGTGTTATCATTTGCATTTTTCAAAAAATAAAGAAATACCAGTGGTTCATGCTTTGAGACAGGTGCCTTTTTATGCTTGAATGAGTCATAGGTCAGTGTTAAATGGCTTTAAAAAATACATTGTAAATGGTCAGGTACAAGGACTGGACTGGAATTGAGTGGGAAAACCAGCCAATGTTCAAAGTGTGGCTCATTGGAAGCAAAATCTAAAGAAATGAGGAGTGGCTCAAGACTTTTGCACAGTACTGTATTACTGACTACTTATCATTAAGGTAATGATATAATGTGTTTTATGTAAGCTGACATATTTGATGTTTTAAAAATGTATTTATTTGATATCTAATTATGCAACAACGGCTAGGGCAATTGAAGTTTAAAGCAGCTTTGAACTTAAGATAAAGCAGGAGACTTTAAAAAAAGCTGTGACCGTGTCTAATTTATTACATCAAAGGGTCTAAAAGCCCTTCAAACAGCTCCTATTTTAATCCAGTTGTAGGCGGTGGCAGTAGTATCTTTATGAACCAACATGCATAGAAGATAAAGTACGTTTGAACTGGAGATCTGAGGAGGCCGCTGCTTCAATAGATACAGCTCTGACTTCTGGAAAAGCAAAGTTTTTCTTTATCAGGACTGATGAAAAAAGTGGTGAGTGATTACACCATCCAGGCCTTCTGTATTGTGAGGTAACAACACTAACTGAGCCAGCATGCCCGATGACTAGTGTGGTTAACATGTGCACTCAGTTTGTGGAGAACTACAGTTAGTTAAACGTGTGCAGACGTACCTGCCATTGATGTGAGCCTTGTCCACCACGCTGGCTGGGCGGTACTGCTTGGCTATGACCTCAGGGGCGGGGGGAGGCTGAGTGACTGACAGCATCTTGTAGATGGCCTCCATCTGTGGTGAGTCAGCAAAGTGAGCAGGCATGCCGTTATACAGACAGGGCCGGGACACTGCAAAAGAAGTGAGAGTAGTAAGAATGCTGTTGTAGGACCTGAGGAAAGATCATCTCTGAGATGGTTACTGCCAGGACATCGGATCATTTCCTCTATTGAAGAAACAGCACTAATCCCAGACCTGCATG
This sequence comes from Andinoacara biseriatus, assembly GCA_015108635.1. Classification (NCBI taxonomy): domain Eukaryota; kingdom Metazoa; phylum Chordata; class Actinopteri; order Cichliformes; family Cichlidae; genus Andinoacara; species Andinoacara biseriatus. Next base: position 16,611 of record VUQJ01020189.1, on the reverse strand, counting down.
CTTTAAAGTAAAATGACAACATTTAAAAATGCTCTGCCTTCAGTGTAAATAAAATGTGATGCATGTACCCGAGGAAAGGGGCACCTCAGTCAGGTCGTAGATCTCTGCCGCTAAATCTTTGTCTTTCTTCTTCTTCTTCTCCTCTACGGGCCGAAGCAGGGACAGCTCCTCAGGGTGACGAATGTCTGTGGAAGTGATAGGGGGAAAAAAAAAAAAGTCTCAAAATTAATATGTAGAGGAAGTGACTAACAGTGCTGTAAAGATAAGTTATTCAGTGGTGTGTTTAATTCTTGTATGAAGCCGATTGTTAAAAAACTGCAGCAGACTGACTCTGTGGCGCAACGGTAGCGCGTCTGACTCCAGATCAGAAGGTTGCGTGTTCGAATCACGTCAGGGTCATATTCTTTAGCAGCTCACTCTTTAATAAAGCTAAACATTAGATTTGTATCTAAAAACCCTCAAATATACAGGTGCCATAATAATGCTTTGTGAAATCAGCTCTAACATTGACCCCCCCCCCCTCTCCAGATTTTCCAGTATTATAAGGTTGAAAGCTTGCATTTGGTCTGGCCTGAGGAAAAAAAAAACAATTGTAAGATTTTTGGTGCAATGGTAGTGCATCTGACTTCAGATCAGAAAGTTTCATGTTCAAATTATGTCAGGGGCACTTTGTTTACTATCTTGATCAGTGCAATTTAACAATGTGTGCTTATACCAAAATCTTTGGTTGGTATTCTAAATTCCTATTTTTTTTTTTTTTAAATCAACGTTTAGTGCCACTGCAGAACTGCTTTTCTATGAGTCTGTTCCAATTTTCTGCTATACATGCACCGTGGATTAGCATCAGTAAAAAGATGCATTCCTCTTTTCCCAAGTTTGGCCAGTTTCCCTACACCAATTATCAAACATGTGATGTTTTTACATAATTCTTTAAAGACCACTTTTGTTATCCAGCAGATGCATACTTGGTGCCTTTAAATGCAGTGGCAAAATTGGAAATTTGGACATCCATACAAAGCATCGCATTCGCCATTTGATGATGAAATTTGATCACAAGAACATATCTAGCAATGTCACAAGAAAGACAGGAAGCAATGCAGTATTTAATTGGTTTAGCAAATACCTAAAAAAATTTAAAGTTTACAGTAATGTAAACGCCCTCAACATAGAGGTTTCTTTTGTTTCTGTACAGGTAACATCCATAAAGCACATTTCATGATTGTGCATAACATGAAATAATTTAAAAATAAACAAGTGTATCTGCATATTTAACTGCTTACTTGATGATATCGAGTTGTTATGGGTTGTGGCTGTAAAGCTTTATCTTTGAACACTCTAAGTGACATTTCTACAGACAGATTTCATTATTTACACCCCCGACCCCTACCCCACCCCCCCTACGGCTTAAAACAAAAACCAAAAAAACATTTCCAGTCTGCTATCCCCTCCTGGGGATTTCTGGTGAGGAATTGAGACCAAGAAGTGCCAAAATTAGACTAAATGAAAGCATGAAGCAGATGGGGAAGGTCTTCTTTGGCAACAGTTGCAGTCACACTGTAATATATTAATGACACACTTTGACACGTCTCAGTGACTAAATAGGTTGTGAACAGCTACAGTGTGAGCACTCACAATCAGCAACATGACTGATGTTGTGGACAGAAAACACAGAAGAGACTAGACAAAAGAAAAAAATGAAAGAAAGAAAATCTTACTAAGCATTCTGCAGATGCCCATCACTGTCTGGAAGACAGGGTTGGAGAAGCAGGCCCGGAGCCTCAGGGTAATGCCGTTGGGCAAACCCAGTTTCAGGGGCTTGTGCTGGTGCATGAAGACCAGTCGGGCATCAGCGTGGATGCCATATTTCTCCAGAGTCCAGGCTGTCCGCAGTAGCCATCGCTGCTTCTGGTCCCACCACAGTGCATGGTCTGACCAGTCCTGTTTGATCTCTGCAGACGACAGAAACAAAACATCTGTCACTAAAATCACAGTAGGAGTTACAAATCCATTAATTTACTTATTACTGCTATGAAAATCAGCTATTTTAAATGGCATCATAATTGAAAAATAATGTATTTCTAATGGACTTTTTTGTATGGTTTGTTTCAGAAGAAGCTATGCGGTGAGCTCTCCCTTTATTTTTTTCACCTTTAAAACATAAAGGTGGCTCTTGAGGTGCTGAACAAGTACATATATATATCATTCTACTGACCATTAATCTGAGAACAGAAACTATTTTTCATAGATTTACTTCTTCCCACCCTTGTTACAGAGCTATTATGCAGTGGACCAGTTTACTGACTGAAACAAACTCTGATCATGATGGATGGTGAGCCACTCGACTGCATTATTGAAATATGTTTCTAATATTGCATCCATTCCCATTTGAATGCACCAGATGTTAGAAAGGAATCAATACAGTTCACATGCACAGCATAACTATTATATCGCTAAGAAAAGGAAATTGATAAGCTTAGAAAGCAGAACTCATGGTAAAGCTGTCTATAGAGAAAGCTGTTGGTGTTTTTCCAGTTTTGCACAGAAACTTTAGTTGTTACTCTCTACATAACTAATATAAATAATGCAGTACAGTATGCATTATTATTGTTGGCCACTTTATTAAATACTGTATAATCATATAGGGGTTAAATAGTGAACACTTCCCCAAAGAAATTGAAGTATTTAAGGATTTGGTATATTGTCATGAAGCAATTGTTAGCTGCTTACGTTTGCTGTGAATTACTGATTAAATATCACTAATTAATTACTTGAATTTCTGGTGTTTGATCGTTAGAAACGTACGCAACACTTATCATTTAGTTTTTAGTTAAATTAGTTTTTATGTTTGGAGTAACACTGTTGTGATAACTCTACAAGCACCTTGCCGGTGTTGTGCGAAATTCCGTTCCCCTGTGAAAATCTGTTCCCCCTGCGTGGGGAGCGCGCACTGCGGCGGATTTCTCGGTAAAACGACTCCACAAAATCGTGTCAAGGTTGTAATTTTCATGTTAATCTACAGCTACTGGTAAAAAATAAAGGCAAAAACAAAAACATTTGCTCTTTATTTGCCATGTTACATGGGGGGAACCAAATATTTCAGCCAGCCGAAATATTCTGTTCTCCCATCCATAACTTGGGAACACGTTAATTTACCAGCAAGTGTTTTAAAGTGTTTATTCCTCTCATCAAGGGCAACAGCTCCTGTGAATATGAAAACATCTGCTCTTTATTTGTCAAAGTTACACGGGGGGAACCAAATATTTCAACCATCCTCCGACACAGGGGGAACAGATTTTCACAGGGGAACAGAATTTCGCACAAGACCTGTAAACAACCTGTCCTGATTAAAAGCTAAACCGATCTCATTCGTGAACTAATAATTAGCTACAGCTTTTATATTAATACATCATTTACTCAGAAATAAAACTTAAACCTCACTGACAGTGAACTTCCCAGCTCGGTCGGTGAGTGTTTCTGTCTCCGGTTCAGGCGCTCTCACTGCGACTCTATGGCGCAACGTGAGCGCGTCTGACTCCAGACCGGGAGGTCGCCTGTTCAAATTACGTCGGGGTCATCTCTTTATCAAATGGTTGTTTATGTATGTTTAATCTCTACTCATAATGTAAGCACTAACATACTACATTAGGTAGAGTATTTTCAGCATGTTTCCAAATACAGTTTATGTATCTGCTATGACTTCCGTTTTCCACAGATAAACTGTTAATCTACATTGATCCTGACTTGATTTGAACACGATCTGCGTGTCCAGCTACTGTCCAGAGCTGACTAGCCACATATTGTTAGTTACTTGTAATCAATACACACTACTTTAAAAACAACAACTGCACAGCAGTGCAATATTATAGCACCTATTAAAGGTTTTGGTAGATATATAATGTTACAATGTTGGATGCTCATATTGGCCAAAATTTCATATGAGGTCAGCAAGTAATCCCGATGACTCAAAAGCTCAGGCTTCAGACTTTTTTTTTCAGCTCTTAGTTCTGTATGATGTCCATTTGTCCATTTTCTTCAGGGTTTCAGCTGGGCTGTCATAGTCTGCTGCAGGGCTAACACAAAGAGACATTTAGACCTTTGGCTGATTTAGAATCACTAATTAGCCTAACATTCATGTCTTTGAGGACAGATATCCATAATACAGTCACCCCATAGGCTGTGAGCACCCCCACACATAGACACACACACCTACCTGCTGTTTAAACCTTCTGTTTGCAAAGGACAGCCAATCAGAGGAAAGCTGACTTAAATGAAGAGAGAAAGAAGGTATGGCTTTTTTTCAGATGGTGGATGAACTGAAAGGCTGGCATCAAGGCCCAGTATAAAGTACATAAGAAATATTTTGAATGACAAAAATATGAATTACAATCTTAAATAAAATCATTAAAATCAATTCTGTGAATACAGAGGATGCTTTACAATAAAATTGTAAAACATGTTTAAATAATGCGGGACTTATGTTGATTAAATGGATACATAAATGCACACTGATCAGTTCACCTGAGCTTTGTTTGTAGCTCTTCACTTCTTAAAGTTTGCTCCCAGTTAATTTACATTCATCCTCCCTGAAAGCAAAACAGCCTCCTATGATTGAGCTGTTTTTGTTTTATCTAACTGGGGCCTGCATGATCTATGCCTCTTAATCGGTCTCACAATGACAAACCATTCGATGAAACATATATTTTGATTGATTTTGTATTTTTGCTGAAAGCAGCGGAGGAAGGAGTGGACGCACTAAAATCGGAAACATCTAGGTGACGAAAGAAAAAAAACCCTTAAATGACGAGAAAACAGTTCAAAGAATTTGTTAAACACTGCGTGCTGAATAATCCACTGAGTTACCTTTCACTAACTATGTATATATTTGTAGTATTGTTAACTGTATGTCAACTCTTGTGTGAATATGCAAATTACATCACTATTCTTAGTCTTAGTGTGACTGAGAGAAAGGCTGCGAGAGGAAGACAGAGCTACCCACGTGTCTTTTCCACCAGCTTGAGGATAACCCCTCCGATGTGAAGGTCAGAGGCCACGCTGACGGTGACAGGTGGGGCATCAGGCCCCAGGTCCTCCACTATGACTGACAGGTCCCACGCCGCCATACTGGGAGAAAAAGAGGGTGGAAGAGTGAGAGAGAAATGCAGGAGACAAGGCTGGCAGTGCAGAGTGACAGAAAAACAGACAAACATGGAGAGAGCAAAACAGTGAAGCAAAGGAAGGTTCCCTTTATCACCCTCCTCCCTCTTTTACGTGATGGATTATGGGTGACAAATGCCTTGTGTTCCTGGTTATTTGTCCTTGTTGTTACATATGTGACAACAATGACAAAGACAATGGAGGAAGACTTGTAATTAACTTTCCTTTGTTTGTTCACTACATTGATCAAACTGTGAAAAACCCTTTCCTCGATTCTGACATGAAAAACTGTTTCGATGTTTCAGAGGGAGCGTTAGGGTGATTACCATGGAGACAAGAGAGCAATGGTGCACGCTGCGAATACATCTAAACTTTTGCAAAACATTTAAAACTCACCCAAAGGAGATAATCACATCTGAGAATATTACAAAGTACTTTACGAGGGATAATTTCATTTCTACTACACGAGCACATAAAAATGATGAATATATGCATTCATCATTTTTCAAGAGGGTAAAAATGTAATGAAAAGTTAAGTGAATGATGTTACAGCAATAAAAAATATTTTTAAAAAAAAGACATCTTATTGCTTTGGTAATATAACTCCTTCAGCTTTTCAGGCCATTTAAAATATTAAATGAGACAAAGAGAGGATATTTGGCCTGTCAATCACACTTCAGCCTATCAGAGAAAACAGACATTAACCCCCCACACACATATACTGGATGGCACGTCCACTTTGACGAGCACTTCCTGTTTCTGACTTCGACTATCACCATGGATGCACACTTCCGCTTTATGACCAACCCAAGGGGAGACGTTCATCCACTGCTGACAGTGCCCTCCTGCTTATGTATGAAAAGTGGAAGCCCACTTTAAAGATATTACATTTAAGGACTGAACTGTATCTACACTTTTAATTAAGATCAGACAGAGGCATAAATAAAAGCTTCACACCCTCTGCACCTCTTCGTAAAACTGAACTTTCCATATCTGCACGAGTCTAATCAAAAGTTTTCATCTGTGTGACCATTTCATCAGTTTACATTTCTTTTCATGGAGTGATGCAACCAAATACATGACATCAGATATGTGTTTAATAAAGAAGCCTCATAAACACACATGCCCTGCCCTTACTCGCCCTCTGTCCTCATGCTGTCACACATACACAGACACACATTTTAAAGGACATTACCGTCAGTCTCCCTTGTCCAAGCTTTTGAGAAATGGAAACTGGGGACCCCCTGTGTCTCTGTCAAGATGTTGGAAGAAGTTTCCCAGGTTTTCTGTAAGAAGGTTTAGCTGTTTCGCCTGTTTTCGGTTGTGGTCTCTGCTGCTTGTGTCACAGTTGCTAGTTCCTTTTTTTTTTCTTTGTCAGTTTCCGACAGGCGGAAATGTGAAAAGGGTTCAAGCATTTTTCACTGACTGTGAGAGTGACACATATAAGGCAATTTGGGTGTGGATAAATATGCTATTTTTGTGTGAGTGATCAGCAAAAAAATTTGTTTTAGGGTATGGATTATTCTAGTCCTAGACTTTCGTAGCAGCCTTTGGACCTTTTATTGAAATATCAGACACATAGCAAAATTGATTTTCTGTGCTCCAGTAGTGACACAAATTTAATGCATTTAAAACAAAAATACATTGGGTTTTGTCTAGAATTCATGAAAGATAATAATGAGTTAATTGTTTTTAATCTGGGGAAGATAACTTTAAACTATGATCTTGTCTTCCTCTAACTACATTGGCATTGAGTTGCGAAATCCGCTAGAGGGAGACCAAATGAGAACATACGAGTATGACGTTAATGTTGCCTCCAAGGCCAGATAGCTTTGGGAGAATCGGCGAAGTATTGATTTTGAGTCAAGTTTATTGCGGAGGGTTGATGTTTTAATTTACATTGTTCTGCTACTACGTCCAAGAGAACTACTTTCTGGAAACTCTACTTTTCAAGACATATTTTTTTATTAATTATCTTGTAGACTACAGCCGGCTGGCGTACCTTGATTTTGAATATTTCCGACAGTCGTGAAGGAGGCGCCTTCTTGCGGTTGACGGTTTCGTCTTTACCACTCGACTCGGGGTTTCCACTCCACTCGCTGAGAACTTGAAAATAGAAATGCTCTCAGTCCCCTAGCCGAATCATTTCACACCTCACAGCATTAATCGTTTAATACCGACACTAGAAACCACACTACGCCTCACATTTTCTTTTTACAATTACTTACTTAGCAATTAGCCGGCACCCTTTATAAATGGTACAGTCCACATATTAACTTCCCAAACAAAAATGGCACATGGGTGTTTGTGAGCTGAGTTGATATCGAAAACGAAACCTAACATCAGTGTGGGGATCGATACTGCTAACTGGAAAGCTGTAGTAGCACGACCCGTAAGTTTCCTCGGACATGGCACTGCAGATATCAGTTCGAGTTTCACGTATCAGAGCCATCCCGTGCTCCACCGGTGGCCCTCTATCTCGTGTCCGTGCTGACGTTCAGAGTGCCGGTGTCAAGTTCAAACATATTTTAACTCCTGGAAGCCCCCAGCTGGGAAGGGGGCCAGCAACAAGTGCTCCCCGCAGCCATATTTACCCTGTCCGCCGTACTGACAAGCTCGCAACGACAACAACACTTTCGCGATCCAGCCGGGTCAGCTATTCCTCTATACCCCAAGTGAAGAGAGGCTGGCTGTGCAAGTTCACCCTCGGCACCGCTCTCGGAGTGAGCACAGCCGTGTTGGTCCAGTCTCTCCACACCGGAGCTTTCACCGCCATGGACCTTAAAGCTAACCTGGAGTCCGCTGTGGGTGACTGGAAGGAGACCAAGGGTGAGAGAGTTCAGTAAAGGCCCAAACGATTTTAATTCAAGTTCACATCACCTAACCTGCAGGGTCTTTGAAGCGCGTGCGCTGTCACATGACCACCAACACATGTCCAGCTGTCAGTTTTTGATGATTAACATTCAATCAAATGCTTTAATAAGAGAAATACTGGAACATTAGAAATCACTGAATGAAATTCTGCTGTCTGAAGTTGTGAGTTTGTGAAAGTTTTTGCACAGTTGTTTAGTTTCCTAGAAGTTTATATACACTCATCAATAAATGGTTAACAAATAAAGTTGATATGTCATCAGATCCTTCACGGCCTGTTTATCTAACCTTTCTCTCAGATTTCCTGCTGTCTCTGAGGGTGAAGGACAGGCGTCAATACTACAGGGGCTTTGTGGCACTGGATGACATCCCAGTGTGGACTCCTACTGCAGGTCAGACCCGCAGCATCAGTCACAGTCACAGGCCTTGTTCGCTCATTTCTAATTGTGAATTGTGGACAGACTCTGTGCATCTGCAAAAATGCATTAGGAGATGTAGCTGCTTCACAACAATAAGGTGGCTGCACTGAAGCACAAGTTATAACTGGTAAAAAATGCAGTCTGATTACAACCGTCACTGTTTTCTTCCAATGAGGAAAAAAAACACATCCTTTGTTTTTAAAGCGAAATGCAAGGACAGACACTGGGCCCAACTCCTGTGAGGGGGGACTCAATTTTTCAAAACTAAACAAGAAAAAACAAACAAGAAAACAAAAAATGGTTTTGAATTAGCACCAGAGCTTTGAGTGCAGATTAGTGTATTATTTAACTATTGGCAGTGGCCCCTATTGTGCACTAGGATGGTTTGTAGCTGAAATGAGAATCAGCACCTCTGAGATCATGGTCCTCAGTTGCAAAAGGGTGAAGTGCTCACTCCAGGACAGGGATGAGTCACTGCTACAAGTGAGGGGAGATTGGGGTGGAAGATTGACAGTGGTGCAGACACTGTACTGGTCTGCGGTGGTAAAGGGAGAGCTGAGTGTAAAAACAAAGTTGTCAGTTTACCATTTGATCTACATTCCTACCCTTATATATGGCCACGAGCTGTGGGTAGTGACCGAAATAATGAGATTGCAGACCTTGAGCTCCTATCTAATCTTCCTCCAAAGGGTGGCTGGATTCTCACTTAGAGATACGATGAGGAGCTTGGTCCTTCAGAAGGGGCTTCTCTACATGGAAAGCCAGTTTGTTCAGGCATCTGACTAGGATGCCTCCTGGACGGCTCCTTGGTGAGGTGTTTCAGGCATGTCCTATCAGGAGAAGACCTTGGGGCAGACCTAGGACATGCTGGAGAGATTGTCTCTTGGCTGGCTTGGGAACACGAGTGCCCCCTAGGAAGAGCTCGAGGAGGGAGGTGGCTGGGGAGAGGGAGGTCTGGGTATCTCTGCTGGGCGTCCCTGAAAATGATGGATGGATTAATTTAGGCACGGGCACAGGGCCTGAGGAGTCACTTAAATGTTTGTTAAAAAATGCTGTGACTCATATAATATGGCCTTCGCCTTAGTCACGAGAGCTCAAGCCTGTTAAGAACCTTTGGAGAGAATTGAGACTGACTAGACAATGATCTCCATCACCGTCATCAAAACACCAAGTAAGGGAATATCTTATGGATGACTGTAAGGATGTAAAGACTTGTAAAATGAGTGACAAATTAAAATAAAAAAACAAATGGTTATTGAAATTCAATACTTGTAAAAGGTATTCCCTCATTTAGTGTTTTGATGTCAGTGGTGGAAGCAAGTAGTTTTTACTGCTTTGATCAGTGTTTGTTTTAGTTTAAGTTTGCTATATAAAGGCCTATAACAATGAAATGACTGTTACTACTTCTATGAATCTATATCTCCTAATACTCTAGATGCTTGCCAGGGAATTTGAGTTTAGACAATTGCTTAAGGATTTCTTGCCTTCCTGGGAGACCCTTTCATTACCTACACATCTTTTGATCTTCTATAAATGGTGACATCATTTTTCAAGAATTCTTCAGGAGGTGATGCTTTTTATATGTGTCAGTCTACAGATGTATTCCTCGTGCTGATTTATCATGTAAGCAAACCTGGGCCTGAGACTGCATGCGTGTCTCTCTTTATCAGGTGGTCCAGAGCCAAGCCGCTATGTGAGGAATGAAAAATTGGACCAGAAGATTTCTGTTCATGATGGTGACATCACCCAGCTTGAGATAGATGCCATAGTTAATGCAGGTATGTGTGAGTGTGTGTGTTTTTTAAAGCCTTGTTTAGCCTTGTTTTACACAGGCTAAAATAAAATGTAATAACAAAAAAATCAATGAAGCTTAATTTTATTTTGCTGTTATTTGACTGAAAATAATGGCTCTCAGTGGTGCCTAGATGAAACCTTTGCACAAAAATAATGTGACGAAGTGCCAGCCGGTGGGAAACATGAGAAAGGATTATGTTTTTAAAAGCCCGGTGCCAAACTGAGTGCTGCCTCCAATCCGTTTTGTGCATTGATGTGCATACATTTAGCACAGAACACCTGTGAGGGAGGTTCGCACTGTGATTATGGGTATTATGTTTTCTCAGTGTGTGGGAGATACAGCCACAGGGCTTTATATGGTTAAGAATCCTACTGTGAAGTTTTCTTTAAAGTGAAGTACAAAGGAATAAAAGAACAACAGAACGGCTGAGAATCAGAAGATTTGCTGAGTCGCTCTCTGGGAACTTTAAAAGTATACAGAGAAACACAAAAGCAGAGCTGGTGCTCGTCTCAATTCTCCGTGATAGAACAAAGATGGACAGACTGCTTTGATGTATGTGAAATCAGTTTTTGCACCCCATATGCTTTGTTTGTTTATGTAGCATCCCCCAGTTGTTTTGTTTAGGAACACTGCATCTATTAATGTTTGTTACGTTTGTTGAGTAAACAGGTGTGCGCTGCAGAAAATTATTATTTTCATCACCAATTACCTGTTGATATGACACAATACATCTGCCGGACATCCAAAATGGCCTTTCTGACCGCTGTTGGCCTATGAGCAAAAAGTTTGACATTTACTCATGCCAGTGGCTGATGTTTATCTGCTGTGTCAGATCAATTTTGCTCGGGGTAAATGTTCAGAGTTAGTACGATGAAGAGCTGGAATACTCTGAAGCAGCTCAGTTACGGGCACGAGAGGGGGGCATGAATTAAAAAAAAAAAAAAAAAAAGAGGAAAGAGAAAAAAAAAAAAAAAAAAAAAAAAAAAAAAAAGAAAAAAATATTTAAATTTC
>VUQJ01020184.1:1343-15111 GCA_015108635.1 Andinoacara biseriatus | reverse complement strand
AAATGCATATTTCAAAGCAAACATACATGGAAACTCAACTCTGAAACTTTCAAATCTGGCTATGCAAGCGCAGAGATTCAGTGTTACTCACAGAGTTGAGTGAGAGCTGCAGGTTGAGCGTACCACCGCTGGCACGTGTTTGCAGCGGGTAGGTGAGCAGTGTGGGGTGTGCATTTGTGACGTTAATGTTGGGTCCACCAGCGGGGGTGAATTGCAGTGACAGGACATCCACCTCCTCATACAGCACAGGGATGCTCCACACACAAGCTGACCCCAGCAATGGTGTTATCAGTGACAACGACTGCTTGCTGAAGAGGACTGGGTGTGTAAGTGCCGGACTGTTGCTTGTTGATATGGAGTTGCTATAGCTGCTGTTGCCACGGAGCTCGAAGATATCGTCTGCTTTAAGCCCAACACTTTTTGGCTTACATCCCACTGAGATAAACACACACAGAAATACAGGTTATATGTAGAATCACACACACATTCTATACTTCCTATTTAAAGAGTTATGTGTATATTTGGAGCTCATTGGCAAAATAGGGAAAAAAACAAAACAAAAAAAAAACATCTTCAAAACCAATCCAGGTCATTGTCTCTGCACTTAATTGTGCTAATAGTAATATTTTTCAAATAAATATTTATCAGTATTTATCTGAGGTATAAATACATGTTATACCAAGCACATGGGCTTATTTGTAATGCTTTTTTTGCTTTCCTTCATTCAGTGCGGTGCTGGGGGGCATTTAGAGTCCACAATATAGTTTCTGTAGCAGTTTCTATAGCATTACAAAATGGCAAAATGACTTTATAGAGTGACTGTAAAGAGTGATTTCAAACACTGCTACAGTGTGTCAAACTGCAGTATAAATATTTCTGTATACACCTGTGTAGTTTGAGACGACACTAAAGGTCACGGTACGGTTGACCTGGCTGCTCTCAATCACAATTCGTACCCAGGTGTCCCAAGGTGGGTTAGAGAGAACTGCAGAGCAGCCAAACCCTGAGCAGCTCACTGTTACCGGGCCCTGCTGCAGAGAAGCAGAGCCGAGCCTGAGGACTAGGGAACATTTTCCCCTCTCTGTTCCCTCCTCTGATGAACAACCAGCCACAGAGACTGAGATGGAAGAGGCAAACTCTGGAACATAGAACCTAAGAGAAAAACCAAATACACTCAGTTTGTTGACTGATACAAAAAAATATGTACAAAGACTGGAAGTACAGGAAGTAAAACTTGCACTTCTTACTTAAGGCGAGCAGGTCTCTCAGAGGTTGCAGTTTGTGTCAGGAATATGCCCTGCTGTAAAACAGGTGTGTCCACTGCTCTCCTGAGAGACAGCTGAGGCTGGAAGAAATAGGAGCAGGACGGAAAACCCTAACAGATAAAGACAGACAACAAAAGTCTGTAACTAAAGACATTCTGGTGCACAGTTCTCCCCATACAGTTGAGGACCATTCAAAGTCTGAATAATTAAAATGAGGAGGTGATGAGAGAGAAATTACAATAGAACAATAGGAGACTAACGCAAACCAACACAATGCAGAGATTTCAGATAAAATAAACAGATTTTTTAAAAGCCAGATCAATAATAAATAAGAAAACACTTCTGCAGAATGAACAGAGTCAAAGAATGTAGTTTAGCTACTCCACAGTAAAAGCAACCTACCCCATGCTCCGGTAGAACTGGTTAGAGTATAAATGGAAATTTACAGCACAAGTGAAGCACGATTTACTGTGATCAATGGAAAACTACCTTTTTTTTCTTTAATTCAGGCAAGTACATGATCAAAATTAGATTACAACATTAGACAGCCAGGCCATGAAAATGTTAATAATTTCTTTCCTCCAAATCCTCCCCGTGACAAATACACAATGAGCACAAAAATCTAATCGTGACACATGCAACAATATGCACTGCACACTGCTCTATACCAACCTTCTGCTCTATGCGGCCATCATCTTCAGGCAAGTGGGCAGCAACATACCAGTCACCTGGGGCAGGGTCAGAGAGGTTAAACGTTGTATAGTTCTCTGAGATTACTAGTAAATGCAGAGACAAACACGGGCTCCATAGTGTCCTATTGGGAAACGCCTGCTCTGTCGGGTTTATAACAGGAGGGGCACCCCATCGAATATAGCTGCAAAATGGGAGAACAACATAGGGTTAGGTTAAGGAGGATAAAACAGAGTCACAAAAGGTCAGCAAGAATGAACTTCATAGCTTACATAGTGACATTATGCTGCCCACAGTGAATGCTGTGGCCCTTTTTCACGGAAAAGAGCCAGCGAGCGATGGCAGTTTCCTTCGGTATGTGGAACCTCTGCAGCCTCAAGTTCCCGTACCAGCCATACTTTGACAATTTCTGTGAAGACTTGGATGACAGCTCTGATACAAATGTGACCTGTCCGTCTGCAGGAGAAATAGTAACAGAATTTTACACCTCAGCATAATAGAGTCTCTCGCAAAACACACACACAAACACATTAAAGTAAATCCAAAAGAAGCCTCTAAATGTAAGTTTTATCTTCAGGACCAAATCTAATCTGAAATCAAATTCTACTCACCTGTAGCTTTTAATTTTATAAATTTGTGACGTCGTGCATAGAAAACAGGAACTTGTGTTATTTTTCAAATGAATCAATTCGCATTAAAGAAGTTAATTAAAAATAAATTACAAAATATAGTCTATATATATTCGACAAGAGAGTTGGGGGGGAAATCCACTTCAACATATATTTTAAACATGCATGTCACCGCCTTCAAACTAAGCTTGTGGCAAACGGTGTTTCAAATAAGCTCTTTGTTAGACTAGTCCTAACACCGCAGCGCGTCTCTCAAGTGTTGTCAGGTGACGCGATAACTTCATTAGCCAGCCGTGACCGCTAGCAAACGTGCTAATACGTCGGACTTTGTGCCTCCTGCCTGAAACACTTACCGTCGTCTCCTAATGTCCAAGCGGTCAGGGCGACGAAAACGAGACCACGCAGAAAACAAACTTTCATGTTTCCTTCCAAACTAACCGAATCATTACATCTTCCGTGCCCACCTGTACTGGTATATACGCCTACCTCTAAGAACAAACCACTACGTTCATATCAGTTCCTGTTTTCTATGCATGCCGTCACGAAAATCGCTAGTGCTGCGTTTGAGTCCTATCGGAAAGAATAACACACGCAGTAAAGCCTTGGTGTTTTCGAGATTTTATAGTGCGAAAATAATTACTAAATGAAATATTTAAAATAATCAGCTGTAGATCTGAGTTTTACACACGAGCTGTGATCGTATGATAATTACGATGTTATGAATACTTAAAAGTACAACCTTGATAAGGAACCGGATGACAAATTAAAGGAAAAGCCTGAACACTTGGTTACTACAGTGAGTGGCTGGGTCAACCCATATCAGTATAGATTTCCCCTTTAATTTCTTCCCCAACTATATTAGGACACAATTAAAAATTATAAATTATTTCAGCATAGTGGTATTTAACATTCATGTTTTTCTTCTAAGAAACAATAAAGAATATCAATACATAACTTTTATTTTTTTAATAATTAAAATTATATATATATATATATATATATATATATATATGGCTTATAAATGCATATCACCTTATTCTGAAAAATCACCCTCTGTTGCATTTTTTCCCACAACTTTAAGAAATTTAGGCGAACACAGTGTCTGCAAAACTAAAGATAAAAAAAACCCTGCCAGGTAATGTTGTTTTAGTAAAATACAAAGGAAATTCAGAATAATCAAAACACAGGACCCACAAGTTCAACAACAGAACAAAAACAAAGAAAACATGCTGTAATCTCATTCAAGTATGTGAAAACTTTATCACATAATTCAGTTCTGTGTGATTTAATATTCTTAAAAAAATATATACACAGTCAAACCCAGAGTGTATAGTGACAAATGCTCTTCATATTAGTCAGTGGCATTAATCTCATCCTAACAAGTGTGCCAAAGTTCATGTTAAGTCTCACATCAGTGGCTGTTGAAAAGGTTCAAAGCAAAGATCACGAATCAAATTTGTGTTTAGAGAAGATCATACAAATGTCACATCATCATCCGAGTCCATCCAGGAGTAATGGGCATCATAGCTTAGCCAAAGCGTCCCTTCACCGGGTGCACTCTCATCCTTTTCCATCAAAGTTGTCTGAGGTGCTGTGAAACTCCCCTGAGTTTGGTGCCCCGTCTGTGTCTCTCCCGGCTGTTGAGTGGGGACAAAAGTATCCAGTTCCAAGCTCCTCCTTGGTCTGGAAGATCTGAGCAAAATTCGTTTGATGGTGTCACCACACCTTCTGACATCTGACGGTACTGAAAATGAGTCCTGTAGTTGTGATGCAGGTTTACTAGTCAAACCACTGGCAGGCCTAAATGATGTACTGCCACGATTTCCAGGAATAGAGTGACTGACCATAAACTTTGACCTGGAAGGACTCAGAGGTGTTGCATCACTAGACTTAGAGCTGAGAGCGTCAACATAGTTTTTAAGGTCTGAATCAGCAAAGGCAGCGTGAGGTGGTGGTGGTGGGTGATCTGCTGAGTCCTCACTAGTCGTTTCAGTCAGTCCCTCAGGGCAGGCTGGACTTTCTCTGTGAGAAAAATAATAGAAAAATGTAACCTTATATGACCTAAAGTTAAAAAACAGGCAAAGTCCGCACGATTCTAGACCAAATCTAAACACTTCATTTAAAATCACGAGTGAAGACACAAAATAAAGGCTGCACTGTCAGGCAGGGGCAGCACTTTCAAGATTCAAAAATGGTTTTGTTTTAATGTCGTACTTTGCATATAGCTTTAATACAAAGCCTTTGGTTTCCCTCTCACGGAACTACTCATCTGATGGCTCAGCGTTATTCAGCAAAATATAATATCTGACATCTGACAGTGCCATTTTATTTCCTCTGCACAAAGGCCTGAAAATCATGCTCAAGTGTCTTGTATACCAATTTTCAGTGATTTATGCATTTCCAATAGCACCTTCTAATTTCCCATGGACTTCCTTAACCATCTGCAGTTTGCATTCTGTTGTCCACATATTTAATAACTTCACATGCTCTTCAGAAGACTAAAAATAAGCTAACTCTATGCTAACACTAAAAGTGTTTGGGTTAAATCCAAAACAATGTGGTATATATTTAAATGAGAGAAGGTTCCTGCATGCACAGGATGACCAGAGCCCAACAAACAAAATGTGAGGCAAAGTGTATGTTTGTGTATGACACGTTACCAAGTGAAACAATGTCTCACTTGGACATGATTTAAAGTACGTCTAAGTGTTGAAATCACCGTTATTTCAGCTGCTCTTCTGTCTGCTAATTATTGTTTCAGTAAGGATGCTTGTAGAGTCTCTGTTTTACAAACTAAAATGTAAGACACTGCCTCAGTAGGTGGGGCATGGAGACAAGGAATAAAGATGCAGTGCATTCCCACTTAGAGTGGGACACCTGCTCACCCTACTGTATGTACGCACCTGCAGGGAGACGTCAAAGACTCGTGCCCATCCACAGTCGCTAGGCTGCTCAGGCTTCCTGTTAAACTGCTGCCACGACTGGTTAAAGGACCACGATCCTCTAGCAGCCAGCGCATGGCCTCGATCCCCTCGTGCAAGGCCAGCAACTGCTTTAGGATATTTACATCGGCAGAACGGAGCCACCTCTGAATAAATACAGTGGAGTTAGTGAGCCTTATAGTGTAAAGGAATATTACCCCCCCCCCGGTCATTTGTTGCAGTAGGGTGGAACAAAGGTGTTGAGGGTGAACAGAGGAATCCAGTCAGAATGTGGCACTGAGAGGTCTGGTGCGGATACAGGTAACAGTTGCTGTCATCAGAGATAAACAGGAGTCTGTGAAGTGGCCCTGAATGGCACTTCATACATGCACGCTAAACAAGTTGTACAAGTTGTAGAATTTGTGGTGAAACATACTGAGTCACCAAAGCTTATAATGAAAACAGTCTCTATTTAGAAACTTTACACAAACACACGAAAGAATTATTACTAAGAACGCAAATGTTTACCATCTCTTGTTTTAAGCTGTTAATTCTGTCAGACAAAGTGTCAGCGCAGTCAGAGCTGTGGTTTTCTCGATCAGTCACTTCAGACTTCCAACCATCTTCATAGTTTGAAGCAGTTCTCATCCAAGTCAGAAGACTTTCCGGTGTCTTCCTTCCGATCTTATTTTCCAGCTCTATTAGATCCGGTAAGTAATCGTTGAATATTTCCTCTGCCATCTCGATCGCTGGCTTGGGATGGGAAATGACCCCTGCGCGTAAATCCCCGCAAAACTCACGCATCCACACACCCACCCGCACTTATCGACTTACAGCAGAGTCCGAGCGTGATATTCCTGAACGCTCCACAGTCCAGCATGAGCGCGCATGGAAAAACTTGTCACAGGAGCGCAGAAAAAGCCACGAAAACGCTGGAAATATGAACGAAAACACCGACTGCGGCAGCTGATTGCTGTCACCACACGCAACCTACCACAGAGGAATGCAGCCCGGAACATGGTAGTGGAATGTGGAAATACCCTTTGTTTAGTCCTCAAACAATGGTGGGAATTTCACACGGAAAAGTTTCAGAAACACCTGTGAGCACCGAGCTGCGGAGAGCCAAGCGCACCGGATACGGTCTAAATATATAGAATCACATGACTGATATATACGTATTTATTAATAAATATTTTTATTTAACTAAAAATAAGACAATAAATAAAAATTAATTAATTAAAAATTTTTATATAAAAAAAATTCTTTTAGTCAAATTCAGATTGTGGTCTTGTTTGGGATCGTTCTAATTGACCACTATATAAAAGGTTCCCCAATCTCACACTGGATGCCAGGATGACATATGACAAAAATAGCTTCATGAGGTCAAAGGAAGTCTCTGAAGTCTCACGTTATAGATTAAGGTATGAATCCAATGACTTCAATAACTGTGAAATAGCAAAACTTTGAAACCATCAGATTCTTCCCAGTGTTATTGTTCAGCCAAATAGGGAAACCCAGAACCCAACACTGTAACACTGTCCTTCTCTGAAGGACATCCAACTAAGCATGAATATGGATACGGTTTAGAACTGAGGAAAGAATTATACTTTTTCTTCTTTTAGCTGCTCTTTTTAGGGTTCACCATAGCAGATCACCTGCCTCCATCTCAGCACATCCCTACCATCCTCCACTGTCACACCATCTGCATGTCTTCCTTCACATCATCCATGAACCTCCTCTGAGGTCTTCCTCTTTTCCTCCTGCCTGGTAGCTCCATATTCATGAAGGAAAGAATAACTGAGCCAAATACATACAGAAGAAGTGCATCAGCGTGCAAGAATCAAGGGTTCAAGAAACCTGAGATTTCACCCCCCCCCCCCAATCTGTGGAGGAAACCAAGTATAACAGTTTACAGGTGCCTCACACCCACTCTAATAAAGGCTGAGCGGGTCTGCTGGGAAGAATGAGCTAGATGAAATGAGGTGCACAAAGCTTGTGGAAACCTACTTCCACCATACAAACATGTAACAACTCAGTCTCTAATTGTTTAGTAGATACGTTCTGACTTATCTACCAAACAGTTAATTAAGCTCACTGGCCTTCTTCTGGCCTCTTCTTTCACTGTGGTTCAGTGAACCCCACTACTGAAAATCTGACCATCCACAGCTGTACTTCTTCTGGTTGTTAGTGGAGCTGAATGTTGCTTACCAAGGTTAAAAAAAGCTTTGTAAGGATTCTTTATACACAGAAGTGCTCAGGATCTGCAAAGCCCCTGAGTGGAAAGAATCAGGTCACTTGCTCACAGCCTAAATTTTCATACTCATAGATGGGTCAAATAAGCAGTGAGGAGCTGACATCTGCCAGCCACTGAAATAGCTGATTTATTTTTGTTTGGCTGTCGTCTTGCCCCATATTGATGCCTCTTTGAAGCTGGATCGATGGTTACTTCTTCAAGAGTGAGATCAAGAGCAGTTTGTGTGCAAAATACATTGTTTAATAACTGCGTAATATGCATTGCTGATACATTATCGGCCTGACTAAAAATGCAAAGCAAAGTATAGAACACACTGTAAGCTTAATGATGCTTCACAAAGCTCTACAGATGGACAACACTACTGCAGGACCTATCACAGGCCTGTGAGGAACCACAGCAGGAAGTGCATACATGGGCCACACAAACATACCTTCACAAAACAGTGGTGTCAAAACTTTTGGATATCTTTATTTGTAAAGTAAGTACCGAAAAGTGTCCACCACATTCAATAGATAAGACAGCAGCAAAACTAAAATGTATTAAAATAGGCCACATGACAGTGAAATAACTAATGTTCATGACGGTGGATAAAGCTGGGACTACAGTGTTTAGATTAAAGAATGAATCATGATCTCATGGGAGATTTTCTGGCCTTTTGCTTTACCTCCCGCAGTGGGTTACTCCACAGCGTACAGGCTCATAAATTTCATTCACCTTTACCTTTAAATCTCAGCAGTGGAATAGATTACTTTGGCTGATTTTACTGGAGCTGCTCAGTGGTCACAGGATAATGCTGTTGTTATAGTGAGCATTACAGGTAGTTGTTATTATGGATTATTGCCAAATGTAAATTGTATAAATGGATAAAATTCATAGCAGAACTGTAGCTTTGTCATCCAGATATTTTAGTGTGAAAATGTCTCGATCGTAATTACTTTATATTTTGTGAGGAAAATGGGGGAAAAGGTGCAGCAATTTATTGAAAGCACACACAGAAATACAGTGTTTATAAAAGGAAATGCAGAGTCTTGAATAATCAGGCCTCATCGCACCTTAAAGGCCTCATAGGACCGTATTATCCCAATAGAGCACTTTGCTCTCAGACTGCTGGCTTACTTCTGGTTCCTAGGTTACTGAAAAGTAAAATGAGAAGCAGAGCCTTCAGCTTCCAGGCCTCTCTTCTGTGAAACCAGCTCCCAGTTTGGACTCGGGAGACATACACCTTCTATATTTTTAAGTTAAGACTTAAAAGCTGGGATAGGCTCCAGCCCCCCCTCGGCCCTGAAAAGGATAGGTGGAAGCAAATGGATGGATGGACTTAAAGCTTTCCTTTTTTGATCACGCTTATACGATAGTTAGGGCTGGATCAGGTGACCCTGAACCATCACTTAGTTATGCAGCAATAGGCCTAGGATGCTGGGGGGTTCCTATGATGCACTGAGTGTTTCTTTTCATTTACCTATTTTACTCTGTTTATACCCCACTCTGCATTCAATCATTAGTCATTATTAGTCTCTGTCTCTCCTTTGTTGTGATTTGGTGCTATATAAATAAAATTGACCTGAATTGAATTGAAGGACATTCAAAGCTCTTCCTTAGCTGTTGGATGCCTTTTGTTCCTTTCTCTGTCAACATGATCCCACATTACAGTAAAGTTACTGTAAATTTAAGTTGCAGTTACTTTACTGTAAATGAAAATTACAGCAAATTGCTCTAAAGTCCAGTACTGTTGAGGTCTGGGCTTTGGGGAAGCTAATCAACGACTGATAGTGTTCCATTGTGTGTGTTTGGGTTTGCTGTTGTGCTGGGAAAAAAAATGAACCTTTTGCCATGCAGGTGCTTTCGAGATGGGGTTGCATGGTGGCTAAAAATCTGATGGTACTTTTTTATTAGGCTTGAATAATTAATACGTCCGTGTTAAGTGGCTAAGCAAGCAAGCAGGTAGGCAGGCAGGCAAAAACCACTCTTCTGAAAATTACAATTACAGCATCCCTCAAAGGTGTAATGACACCAAATATTCCTTGCCAGGAAGGGGTCTGAAAGACTGCTGTAAAGTTTGAAAGCATTGCCGAGACAGAAGCTCACTTCCTTTTTGGTGGCTTTGTCATCAAATTTGATTAACAGTTGTGGGTGAATACTTCTGTATACCAAAACCTCATGAGTGAGCTCTCTAAGCCATTTAGCTGCTGACCTATTAAAACCATTAAGTACTGTGTATGAGTTACATGCTTTAATTTAATGAAAACAATAAGAAATATTAATAAGACCTTCTTTTGACCTTGAAAACTGGGCTGAAGCTTAAAATTTAAACATCTTGCATTTTCTGGAAGGGCCTGTAGAGGGCAGCATGGATTCAACATTTCCAAGCTCTCCATGAGCGGGTGACCACTGTGGACTGAACAATCAAGTCAGATCTGTACACTTCAGGGATTTACAATCATTAGTTGTGTTTTCTTAAGAATGCGGATCAAGTTTCATCACTCAGCCTGTCGAATCCTGAAAACTGAGCCTAAGTCAACACTGTGAGGTCATCACATGTACCCAGAGAATGTGTTTTTTGTAACTTTATATGAGAGTCCAGCCATTAAACGTCCAAGTTTGTTGACAAAGGTGCTCGGCCGGTGCGAGCACATTTCTGTGACTTCATCGGAGAGAGAAGCACAACACTGAAAGTAAATCTGTCAAATGTGACACAGCATTCTGTTTTCTCCTGGAATGAAATGGTAGTGGGAAGCTGCTTTGAGGAGTGGATAAAAATCTGGTTTCACTTGGGGTGGGGGGCATAAATTATTACCCGCCATGTTTAGGAAATGTGAGAATGACCCTAAAGTCAGCGTTACATGAGGTAGTGGTTGATCATAAAAAAGTTGCACACTGAAGGAATTATATTTTTATGAGTCAGGGCCTCTGACTTCCAGTTTTTAAGGAAATCATAAACTTGCATAAACATAAAAAAAATGGTCAAAATGTGGACGTCATTGAAAGGTTAACATTATGAGCAGATAAGATTTTACTGCATCTGCCACTGCAATCAAATGTGATTTACTGTGAATCATGAAGAGGACAGGAGGGATATTATGGGAGTTACCCCCCCCCCCCTTTTTTTTTGTGAAACACCTGAAATATATGAAGAGTAGAATTAAAACCACATCCAAAGAACTACAGAGAGAGTCAACACTGAGCATGAAAAAACAAGGACTAGATATATTAATATCCCTGGAGTGGAGCCCAAATCCCCGAATAATAAGGCTGAACTTAGGGAAGCATGTTTGAGTCGAGGGTCAGAAAAACAGCATTGCAAATGAGGCTAGTGGGCCAGGAAATCCTGCAGGGTCACATGGTCTGTGGAAGGCACTCACCGAGGGCAAGGACCCCTGGATTTGTACAGCACAATAAGGCCAGGAAACACTCAGTCATTTGTTCAAGTTTCCCAGGAAAAATAAGCTCTGAAGTGTGGAAATCGTCACGTGTCAAATATACAGTGTAGAAGTTATTTGAGACGATTGTAAAATCCTAATGTTGGGGAGGAAAAGTTCAACATTTGTAGGATTACAACGTAAGTCAAAAGTTTGATTACTTTGTAATTCAAATGAGAGGATTAATGCCACTCATATCTGTAAACACAGAGCTTCCTCTTGTTTAGCTGTTTAGCCTTTTATTTGGTGAGAACGGAGAAACCTGTGAGACAATAATATCACGATACACATCACACAGTGATTCTGTGATATGTAACACGATGTCTGTGTGACGGAGGCAGAAGAAAATGGCCATTAAAAGGCAAAATCCCGATGTTAGTTTGAGAGTTTGTGTGTGTACAGTGCTGTGCAAAAACACACATTCTGTTCCCATTTTTTGAATCTATAAAAACGCCAAAGGTCACACAGTTTGACGGGCGTAAAATTGTATTTTTACACAAACAAGATGATTCCTAAAGAGTTGTTTGCTGAGACCTGGCATATTTTGGCATGGTGTGCAGTGTGTCTTTAAAAAAATGTGAGGAAACTGGGCAAGTGGAGGACAAAAGAAGAAGCAGCAGGAAAAAATCTCTACAGCAGATGAACACTATCTGAAAGTCATGTCCTTAAGAAACAGGAAAAAACCCCAGCTGTGTCAGCTCCTGACACAGGAGCTGATCATCTACAGTTTGCCAACGGTCAGAAACGGTCTCAATGGAAAGGCGACTGTTAAGGAGACATTCTTAAGAAAGGGAAGCGGAGAGGAGAGGCTGAGATTTGATTAATTACACAACTGGACTGAAAACCAGTGGAAACAGGTCCATCCATCCATCCATCTTCTTCCACTTATCTTTTGCAGGGTCATAGGGTGAGAGTAAGGGTACACCCTAGACAGGTTGCCAGCCTGTTGCATATATAAAGAAATGATGGGTGGCTTAAAACATTTGCACAATATTGTATATTATTAATATTCAATTTTAATAATGCAGCATTTCACTTGATGAGCTTTTCCCTTCTATCTGTCATCTTCTAGAGAACTGCATGTTTTAACTTTCATTCTCTTTAATCTCATTGATTTTAAAAGTGCCTCCACGCTGGTAAGTCAAATTGTTAGGGCATTTGTTTTGTGCAGCTGAATTTTTTTAATAACGGCATTAATCTATATCAATGATCGTATATTTTTGCAATATTGATATTTTGCTCCAGCTGCTGGAGGTAGCTTATAACAGACATGAAAGTATTACTGATCTTCTCACTGATGTCCACAGAAATCAATTAAGTACTTTTTCTAAAACAGCTCTTTTAAGGATTTACAGTAAGCTTAAACACTGCATGAAAAAAGCTCCAATGCAAAGAGACGAGCTGTTAGTTAATAACTCCTGCAGCGCATGAATTTTTAGTTAAGTAATCATGCTGCTCTGTGCATCTGTTTCCACTTAGGGACCTACAGAGAGATTAAATGAATGTGTAAAAGTAATGGATCTCATATGTACAGAGAGGCCCATTTCCATCTTGTAATTGTGTTGCTTATTCAAACCATGACATAAAGCACAGACAGTGGAAGAGAGGACACATGAATATTTACAGTGCATGACAGGCATGTTAAGAAGACCATGATTTTTTTTTTTTACAGGAGGGCTCACAAACATTAAACTGCTCGTGTTTCTGAATGTGTGTTACAATGTCAGGTTGAAGCAAAGTATAAGCAGAGGTGCACACTGGGTGGATGCAGCATCGAAGCAAACAAACTGATAGGCCGCATAGGTCTGACTGCAGGGCCGTCAATAGATTCCCGCCACGTCTGTCTTTGTTGTTTAAACATAATGCAGCGGCACCAAAGAGCTAATGCTGCGCCTGATTGAATGCTTGATAGGAAAACCCGGAGGAGCCTGTGTCAGAGGCCACAGTCGCTAGTAGATTCTAAGCACATTAACATTCCTGAATAAATAACCCCAGGGAATGTTATTGTGGAGACATTAAACAGGATTTTCGTCCCAGAGCTCCGGAGAAAGGCCAGGCATCATTCCGGGATCTCTATTGCCTGGAGTGAGGAGAAGCTGAAGAATCCAGGGCCAAAAAGACAAGGTTTTCCACCCCCCATATCCTCTCCTTCCTGAGAGAACATTTCAGTCTCTGAGAGTTGATGCAAGCTCCAACACATGAGGGAATTTCAGTTATTTTGCTTTGATATCCTTCCTGATACCGGCTTGTTTTTCATTCATATCCATACAAACATTATTGAGGACATTTAAATATTATCTTTATTTCTTGAATGTGTTGTTTTCCCATATAAATATTTAACCGTATCTCAGTTTTCTGAGCTCTTTTGTCGCTTGCATACATTTTCCTGCTAAAGCCTGCACCAGGAAATAATTGCCTGAAAATGAGATTTTTTGAAGTAAATGTGAATTTGCATCTTGGAGTTTTCATTTGTGTCATATTTGCTACATAAAACTTTTATTTTCTAATTTATTGCTTAAAAATGTATTGTGCAATGTACATGTATTTAGGGTGGGGTTCTTTTTGGGGGGGGGGGGGGGAATTCGTGTGGAAG
>VUQJ01020177.1:7578-19466 GCA_015108635.1 Andinoacara biseriatus | reverse complement strand
TGGTGACTTTCACCATCTAACCTGTTTTAAATGGTCACTGAGAGCAATCTGTACGCCGTTCTTCTTCCTCAGCATCTCACAGGTCATCAGGGTGTAGAAAATGGCAGTACAGGCCAACGGCAGGCAGAAATATGTACTGAACAGCCACCAGTCCTTTGCCGATTTATAAAACTGCACAGACAACATAGCAGGACTGCATTGGATTAGGCTCAAACATCTGTGCTGGTTATCTTAAGTTAAAGGTGAAGCATGTCAGAAGCAGATGGAGTTTAATGGCGTGTAGCCACTGTCTGACCTGGCTGACTCGAGAGTGTGTTTCAAGTTGCTGTTGACATGTTTTTAAAAATCAATTTATTAAAAGACCCCAGCGGGACTGAAACTCTTCATTGTTTTTACATAAAGCTAACAGAATGTAATGGCAAATACAGTATATTAATGCATTACATATTACATTACACATAATCAACCACTGTAGTACTTCCTGTCCCAAGTGGGAAAAAGTCTAATTCCTATGATCCACATTTCTTTCCCGTTTCTTTTTGACAGCATTTCATTTTCTGTAAACTCTTTCTAACCCTGATGTAGTCGGGAAGCTGTCACAGTATGATTGTGCGTACGTGTGGTTTAAAGTGTGCATATAATGTACATTCACCTCTGCGTCTGTCTCTCCATATAAGTATGTATTATATGACGTACAGCTGTGTCAACAAACACTATTTTTCTGAACCACAGGCGTCTGAAATTTGGTGTGTTCCAGCTCACCCTCATGAATTTGGTTTTCTGCACGGGGTGCAGCAAACAGATCCTCAAGTGTTCGCCTTTGTAGTTCATGGTGATCATGTCGAAGGCTATTGCCTCAGGCACAGCCAGGATGATGGATATTATCCAGATGAGCGCTATCTCGATAGCCATCCATTTTGGAACTCCAATCCCTTTGATACGGCTCCACGAGGCCACGGCACGATACCTGGAAGATCCATGACATGTGGAGTCAATAATCCACCAAATTCAAATTAGTCCAAGGAAGAGTTTGCAGTTAGTTATAGGTGATATATTACATTGTGAAAGTACTGTGCAATAAAGTTACAGCAAATGGCTAATTAACGTCATTTAATTAGCACAAAGCAAGTGAAAAACTCAAGTCATGAAAAATAAAGACAATAAAGATGCCAAAAAACTGCATTTCCCCAAAATGGCCACTGGTGGCTGGCTCAAAAAAAAAATAACTCTGTCCTCACATAAAATAACCAAATGTACAGTAAATTCAGACTTTATAGCCAATTCCCTGCAGAACTATAGAAGGGATATTTGTTTTACAACTCACCTGTTTAATTTCTTCTTAAAGTTTAGCACCTCCATGTTGACCTGCGTCTGGAGCCACTTGCTGCCTGCTAGCTTTACCGCAACAAATTTCAGTCACTATGTTTTTAGTATTGATGCCTATTTTGGGCATTTTTGGTGACAAATGGCATAGCTTGCTGTTTAGTTAAGCAAACTAATAACCTGTCTTTTAAGTCTGCACTCCAGTTTATTTTCTGTGTATTACTTAGCACTGTCCGTGTCTGTATGTAGCAAAAATATGGATGCTAGCTTAGGTCTCCACCCTTCCAGCTAAACGCCCACTTCTGTCTCTCAAAAACAAAAATCAGAATCAGAAACATTGTAACAGCAAATGCTGGTAGCTACAGTATGTGGTGTGACAAAAGTTGTTGTTTTACTTGTATAGCTTTTGCAGTTTTTAGTGAAACAATACATCGCCTGTGGGTGCTGTAAGTAGCAGCTTTACAAGTTGTGGATTCTTATTATTTTCTTTAAATCTAGTTTTGGCCTATTTGCCCCTTTTTGTTGCCAGTTTCACAGTGGAGCTCATAATATGTCAATTTCCTGATTCCGTCAAAGTTAAAAGCTGCCAGTGGTAATAAGAGCAAAGGTGAGGATAAACAGTCCCTACTGTGACAATGTTTCTCTGATCCTTAACTACAGTTGTGGCAAAGAAAAAACAAGCTAACACTGTTCATTTGCCGTGGCTGCGTCTTTACCTGTCGATACTCAAAGCGCACAGACTCAGCACTGTAATCCCCACTGAGGATTTCTGGACAAATGGCACCAGTTTGCACAGAGTCACCCCAAATGGCCAATCCTCTGCCAGGAGCTGAAGAGAGAAAGAGTTGATGACAGATATCAGCCATGGTAGGAAGGGAAGCCAATTTTCTAGCCCCAGTTTTTACTCAGCCTCAGGTGTGCAGTGCAGACCAGACATGTGTGAACCTGAACCTGAATTGTTCTCTTCATGTCAGGTTTAACATTTTGGGCTTTTCTTTAAAACCACAGTGAGTCCTGTGTATCTCAGTTTGACCTCCAGGCATTGTAACCCAGTGAGGTAATTCTTGGAGAAAAAAACCAAAAAAACCTGCAAGATACGAACCCTTTCATGCTGTCTTTGGATAGGTGGCTGGCATGCGATTGAAAACTTATTGAAATCACATGTGGACGTGTTTCTTTCCATACCACCCTGTCTGTCCTGTCTTTGCTCCTGCATGCAACTGTGACCAGTTGTTTGAACGTGCTTCCCCCTTTACCCAAATATACAGACACTCTTCGCTCACTCTCACTCACTCACACAAAAGGAGCCCAACAGATTAAAACATGCCAGAGATATAAGGGGATATGGAGGGGCTCAGAATCCAGTAAAGTAATAACATTTTGAGACCTACGTGGGAGCCTACTTCCACAAGTTTGCATGTGTGCTCTCTTATGAGTTTGATAGGAATTTTTGTGTCCTTGTAAAGACTAGCATGCGGGAAATATTTGTATACATCTAGTAACTTTTCAAGTTACAGGGATTAACTGTCAGTAAAAATCATGTTAAGCAGAAAAACATTATTATAAAGCTGTTAACCAGCCTATGCTGTCTAGACTTATCATATTCTGCACCTTGTCTCACCTTATAAACGTTAATGGGAATGCCGATGATGATGTGCAGCAGATCTCCAAGTGCCAGGCTGCCAATCAGTATGTTTGGCCCATTACGCATGCACTTATTTTTATAGATGATCCTCAAAAGAGTGGAATTCCCAATAATACCGACAACAAAAACCAGGCAGGACACCACCGTGTTGATGTACTTGAAAGTATCTCGGATTTCCGTGGGTCCGGTGCACATGGGTGGTAGGCGGCGGCGGGGCATGGTGCTGTTGGGCCGCACTGCACCCTGCACATCTCGTTCTACAAGCCCTAGTTTCGGGGTAATAACGAGAGGTTCCTGGGGCACTTGTTTCTTTGGCTCCAGCTGTCCACTGACCACAAGTATGTGGACTGCCAAAGCAAGTAACTCCAAGCAGAAGAGATGAGTCCTCATCCTTTGATTTTGACTTTGGCTTTTATCCAACAAACAGGCCTGCAGCTTCTTCTTCTTCAGTGATCCTGAAACACAAATTGCAAATATTGTGAACAGGCCTGGTGTTGGACTACAGCAGCAGTTCTCAAACTTTTTCTGGTATTCAGAAGCTGAAAACAAATCACACCCCCGAATTTTTCTTTAATCATAAATTAACAAAAAATGTGTTTTTGCTTCTTCTTCTTCTTTTAAAATGCTCCTAAAAAAATCAAACAAACAAAAATATCTTATAGTAAAATTAGTTTGGCGTCATAGTTAATATTTTTCACCTGACTCAGCACACTAACAGTGGCGTCACCCCACATTTTGGCAACAGCTGGACTACGGGGAATATTATTGTCACAAATCAAACTACTTTTTTAATCTCAGCTTTCCTTTGTGGCTCATGTAGATGGATGCCAAAGCCCCTTTAGCCTCAAAAACACCTTTTGGTCAGTGTTATTTCTCTTGGATGTTTGTGCGTCACTGTACAAAATGTTCAGGGGTAACGAGGGTGTTTTAAAATTCTTTCCCTGAATGAGGAAAATTTCTCTGCAGTCACTTACAATCCCAGTTTAAGCTGCACATTTGTTATAATGTTCAAAAGGATGTCAGAGAGGGCATAAATACACCAGGTAGGATCTAGCTTTCCCCCATTTTACAGATTAAACACTTATTTTAACACAGTTCATTAAGTTCTCCAGTTGCCCGTGTTAAAGATCTCACTTACCAAACTCTGAACAGAAGTGGGAATTCTCCTGTATCTTTGCCTCTCAGATCAAAGCTCTTCAGTAATTCTCAGGATCTCAGGACAGAGAACAATTCCTAAAGAGGAGGGATATTGCTCCAACAGTGACAGTCCAGTCATCTCCAACAGCAGCAGTCCTCTTTGTCACTGGGGCCAAAGTTAATAAAAAAAGTTATAGTTATGTGACCCACAGGCTCCAGTCAGAAGTTCTGCTGGTGCTCTCCTCTCCAGTACTGGCTGCTTAGTCTCAGTGTGCACAGTCTCAAGAGTCTGCAGGGTTGATCCCTTCCCCCCAACCCCTCCTCTTTTCATATAGGGGAGGGAGTGAAGGAAGACGGGCAGGATGTTCACGTTATTCAGTTATTCAGTTATTCATCATAACGTGGTAAAATGTGGAATCAGCTCACAGGTGTTACGGTGTGGTTTTCTGGTATGTAGTGAAAAGTTTATACTACACAATTAAACCATTTAAGATATGATAAACTTTAATGATCCCACAGCGGGGAAATTTGTGCATTACAGCAGCTCAGTACAGAGAAGGATATGAAGATGAATGAGACAAATTGAATAAAATAAAATGGAAAAGAAAACACTATATACATAAAATATATACAACAGTACACTTATACATATACACACATGTACATTAAAAAACACTATATACAGCACAGATATCAAACCTTATATATATACATGTAGCCAGTCAGCATTTATTGAAATTCATAAAGACGTTGATCATTAAAGTTTTATTTGTCCTGTTTAAATGTTTTTTCCTCTGACTGTGCAAGTTATGAGTACTTGATATTGCGTTATTTCTTTTAATATACATCGCCAACAATTACACACTCTGCAAACTCCAGATAATGATTCTGCTATTTTGGAATTATCATTTGCAGTAATATTTGAGCAACATTTGTGTAAAACTGCATGAAATGGAATGCTCACACATTTACACATAATGTAATAATAGTGTCCAAAACATTTTAAAATGTGTTTAAAACATGAGACCAGTAGTTAATGTGTATCAGCATGTTTTAAGTTATTTTGTGTCACATTTTTAAACACCATTCACAGATATTGACTGCTTTGGCTCTATTTACTGATGGCTCTATTTAATGATGGGTAAAGATGATGTGATGATTATGTTAGTAGTCGTTTAAAACCACTGTCTCTATGACACCTTTTGATTCTTGTCTGCAACTTCATCTCTAAAAAATACACAGGCTTCCTGGAGGGCCGCTCGGTGCCTAAAGCAAGTCATTTCACATAGACTCACACATTAAAACATCAAATTTTAAAGCATTAGAAAACATTTGGTTTTAATGGATAGTTTACCCCTTTCATAACTTTTTTTTTCATTGCTCACCCATTTGGATTTTGTTGAGGGTTAAAGTTGGAGGTGTGGGTACTTTGATTGACGTGTGTCAGCACAGCTGACTGCAAGGCCTCACTTCCAGTTAGAGTAGGAGTCACTGAACATGCTTCTTGACCTTGTTCATGGTGTTTGTGGTTTTTGAAGCATTGTCATATAATTACATGTAAATATATGTTAAAGAATCTCTCTTGCTGTGAGGCACAGACCGTGTGAGAAGCTTGTGCTCCAGTTTTAGTGGGTAAAATTATCATTTTTAAGTAAGTCTTATCAGGTATGTGCATCCATGTGCCAAACCCTCCATCCCACCCTGATATCAGACCATTTGCATTTAGCTGTTTTTGCTTTTTCTCTTTGACTGCAGTAACGAGGATAAACATGGTAAATGGACCGATTCTTATGTAACGCTGTTCCACTCTGCTTGAGCACTCAAAGCACTTTATGCAACACGCCTCATTAACCCATTCACACACACACGTTCATACATCAACTTGAAAGAAAGGCAGGTGTGAAATGTCAAAGTGAGATCAGAGGTCAAATGTGACCTGATATTTGACCTGCTATAGTTAGAATTCCCATATACCAGCATAATTCCCTAAAATGTTGCCAATACAAACCAAGTAAGCATTTTATAAAAGACATTTTATAAAAGTTTGATCTTATTTGACCTTGAAGAAGAGGCCAGATGTCCAAAGAATTCCCATATACCATTCCCTATATGCCTATAACATTGGCAGTAAGAAACAGTTTTAAATAGCTCTATATAACATTATTTTCACATCTTTATAGGGTACTTTGTATATGTTGAAAATACACACCACACTTGTAAGAATCATAGTTTCTAAGTTTTAAGGCTTCTTGTCAGTTTTCAACCAACAGCCAAATTCTATGTATACAAAAATTTTATACAAATCTCACAGTTGCGTGTATTTGTACACACAAATGTGTGCAAATACACAGCACAAAACGGTGACCTTATGACTGCGTTCACCGCACATGTTTGTTGGCGTTTAGTGTGCATGTGCTACGTTTGCTTAGTTTGTGCACATTCTACGTTTATTATACTACATATTTTAACCCTCAGCTGAGCAGCTGCTGATTATCAATTAAGTTACTGAAATAAGCCACAATAAAAAGGCTTAAAGTCTAGAAAATAGCACAGCAGAGCACATAACAAACGTAAACATTTATTCACAGTTAAGAAAAAATAATTATGATTTCCTTGACAGTTATTGTTTATTGACCAAAGCAAAGACGCAGAGAGTTCAGTGATGCTCCGTGTCAAATTTAGTGAGCGTCGATGCAGAAAATCCCCTCAGTCAATTTTTATATTATTAGACTGACCGATCATGGTCAAAAGAAAGTACATCTTCTTTCACTTCTAATGTTTTACATATCAGCACAAAATAAAAAAAAATCACCTCAGGAGGTTCAAAAATTAGGTAAACACAAACTCAGAACACAAACAACAACATATAAAATGTTACACTGTGTCATTATTATTGTTATTATTTCTAAAAAGTTGCAAAAATGCAGAAGCCATGTGTGAAAACTGAGTGCAGGTAGGCAGAGAGTAACTTGATTAATTGATCATCAGTGTGTGTGAGCACCTCTGTAACAGCAGAATTGGCAGTTTGCGGCTCTTGAGCATTCAGGTGTGCGTTATGCTGAAGAGGAAAGACAGCAATGACCTTAAAGAAGCAACTGGACCTCACTCTGCAAAGGGTAAAAGGCAATTTCCAGATAATTTGAAGTCCATCATTTTTTCACAAGTGGAAAACATTAAAGACAGCTGACCATCTTCCCAGGACTGGAAAGCAAATTCACCCAAAGGCCAGATCGTGCAGTTGGAAAAAGACTGAATGAGTACGGCTTGTTTGGAAGGTTTGCCAGGAGAAAGCCATTTAAAAGAACATGGCAGCTTGGCATAGATTTGCAAAGTTGCATCTGAACAAAGCACAAGACTTCTGGAACACACAATGCACAGCGCCGTGTTTGCGGAAAACCAAACACAGCATATCAGTACAAACACCTTAGACCAACTGTCAAGCACGGTGGTGGAGGGGTGATGATTTGGGCTTGTTTTGCAGTCACAGCACCTGGGCACCTTACAGTCACTGAGTCAATAGTGAATTCCTCTGTATACTAAAGTATTCTAGAGACAAATGTGAGGCCATCTGACAGCTAAAGCTTGGCTGAAACTGAGTCACGCAACAGGACAATGATCCCAATCACAGCAGCAAAACAAATAACTAAATGCCTGAAAAAGAAGCATGAATCATGGAGGGTACTTTTCACACACTGCTTGTTAGTTTTTGTTAGACGTGACAGAGGATGTACTCTTTTTTCTTTTACCATCAGTGAACTTTAAACTTCCCTTACTCATAGAGCAGATGGCACTCACCACCACACACGTTTGCCAGTTGATATATTAACAACTTATATTAGGCACGTTAGGTGTGTGTTATTAATGCGTGCTGTTAACAAGTGCATTATTTGAAGTTCAACAAGTGAGCTAAAGAGAAAGAGATATTAACTGAGATATTGTTTTAGTCACTGAAATTGTTACCTGAGCTAATGATGAATGAGCTGCCGCAGATGCTAATCCATATTTCCATAGTCAAATTTAGTCCTTAGATTAAATAAGGGATAAGGTGGGAATATCAAGATGTCCCAGAGAGCTGTAGAAATAAACATCTGTTTAGATATGGAAGGTAAACTAAAACCATACCTTTAAAAACTCATTCTCCTAGTGTGTTATGACGGCTTTCTCCTGATTTTTAGATCATTTCACTAAATTATACTCACTCTGCTTCTTCATTCAACGAGCGTTAATGTTTAACTGTTGGCAAGAAGTTAAATTATCCATTAAAAACAATGAAACATAGACAGAGAACATTTAAACCCATTATAGAAGAAAGTTAACAAAAACGCAGCAAAAAGCTTCTAAACTTAGCAAGAAGAAGCATAGAAGTCAAATATATACAAAGGAAGTATTTATACACTGTATTCCACATGCTTGGCTTTATTGTTTTTAAGTGGTTGAATCTTTCTTTGTGACCTTTCCATGTTGTTGAGCCAAACACAATAAATAAAGGAGTTCTTGTTACTGCTGTCAGGAGGTTGCCAGCTTATTTTCTAATGGGCATGTGAGGAGGGTTTCTGCATGTGCAGTCCCCTGATCATAGTAGGTTAGCCACCACAAAGAACAGATTGCAGCCTCCTGGTAATTTCCAAATTGCCTTAGCTGAATGTTGTGTTTTCTTGGCTGGTTTTCTCAGCTTACTCCACTGATACCACTACCAGGACTCACCTAGTTATTATATACATATATTTTTGCTTTTAAACACAGTTTGCAGGCAACATTTTTGTCTGTAGGTGTCATTATGAAACTTGAAATTGATTACTATTAGATACCTTGCGTTCACTTAGCCTAGTTATTTGTTAAAATACGCAAATGAGGTGTTTTGTCAAGCATACCATTTTTTATAAACATTCAAAGGTGTATTTTTGATATTTCCTTTTTGTTAATCTTTAAAAAACAATCACACGGTATAGCCCTAAATCTCAAAATTAATAACAAGTGCCTCAAGCGTCTTACTTTAAGTAGTCCATGTAACTACTTCTTTATGACCTTTTATTGCCGCCTATAGGCTATTAGCAATAGTCTCTCACCCTTCTTGTCTAACTGTGACTCGTGTCCCAGTAAACAGATGTACAATTTAAAGCACAGAGCATTTGAATCATTCCTTTCAGCACTGTCTGTGTTTTTATGAGAGCATTTTGCATGTGCTGGTTAATGTGTGGAGAACCCCTCTCATCTCTCAAAGCGGGTGTCTTTATTTGTCCTCAGGTCCTGTGAGGACAAAGGCCCGAGTTGTTTTGAGCAGGCAAGGATTCACTAGCATCAGTGTCAACGTGAGGCCATCTCACTGAGAACACAACACACCCTCTGAGCATGCTCTGTTAGAGGTGGGACAAACTGATTTACAGCTCTGTGTGTGTGTGTGTGTGTGTGTGTGTGTGTGTGTGTGTGTGTGTGTGTGTTGTAAAAGTTGGATTGGCCTTTGCTCTGAAGACGTGTTCACTAAGTTTTGGGTTAATAAAGCGTAATTTACTGCTACTTTATGAGAGCTGTATCTCCTGTTGGCCGTATGACAGACTGGCGATCTGTCCAGGGTTTACAATGCCTCTTGCCCTATGGGATAGGCTCCAGCCTGACCACAACCCTACTTGGGATAAGCTCAAGAAGATGGATGGGTAGAAATTTTGTCACAGCCTGTGGGCCATGATGGCAAAAGCACAATAACCTTTAGAATTAGGCCTTGACTTTATAAGCCCCAGCTGAGGAACTGAGGCTGCAACTGTGCTCAAATGGGTTCAACATTTCTGCTATGTAGCTTGGTGCTAGACCTACACATGCTTTAAAAAGAATCAGAAGAAATTATTTCTAAGACTTACAGAGAACCACTGGACAAGAGGCCAAGGTTGGGGTGATTAGATGCTGTCTGCCAAACCCACAAAGAAGAAATCTGAACTACTGTTGCTGGATGCAATAAAGTTGCCTTTTTTTTTCTTCTGAAAAGAGGGAGATGCATCAGAAAAGCCTTGAGAAAATAAATGCTTAACCTTTCCCAGTTTGGCTTTTAATTTAAAGGCATTTGAGGACATACGCAAATAGTCTTACTGATAGAGATTTCTCACCACCAGATGTAATGCTATTTATTGCTTTGGACCATTCCTATAAATTTGACACACTGTAACAGTACCCGTTTTCACACAGTCTCTCCTTGGACACATTGATGAAGTTGAACTCCGGTGGAAACGGTGTCGTTTTGCCATTGTCATTTCCAAAAAGTGATGCGTTTACACAGAGACGTTTCTGAAACGATCTCTGTTTACACGGGAACGCAAGACACTTAAAACGCTGCAGTTCCTATTGCCAGGCCACAAGTTGGCGGTGTGTATATAGGAGCCACAACCATAGTGCGCATGTGCGAGTGCCACTGTTTACAAAAAGCATCGTTTTCATCCGTTTACATGTAGACAAAGGCCAGAGCATTTCAGAAAGGCCCATTTGCAAAAACTATCATTTTCACTTTGTCCTCGTGAAAACGGGGCCTCAAAAAGTGGCAACAAATAAAGATTAAAAACAGTGAACTTCAAATCTGTCATGGATCAGCTGTGTGGCAGGCAGGAAGAGGACCCCAATGCAGGATACAACCGGCAGGAGGCTTACAGTGATTTTAAGCTTTAATAAAGGGAGCTGATCAAAAGGCTAGCAGCACTAGTGGTCAAACACAGAACAAGAGGTATACAAGACTCAATACAGAGGCAGAACAGGACACGCAGCAGAGTTAGACGACGACACAACAACAGGCACTGAAAACACTGGACTTAAATAACAAAAGGGCTAATGAGAGGAGTGGAAACAGGTGGGAACACAGGTGACACTAAGTTACTTGACGAGACCAGGGGAAGCAAAAGTGAATACAACAGACAGGGACCAGATGACTATCAAAATAAAACAGGACGTCACAACAGGAAACAGAGACACAGACTTGACACTGGAAACACAAGGAACTAGAAAACAAAGCATAACAAAACCCCACAATCAAAACCCAAACCAAAACAGACAAATCCTTGGAACACAATCCTCAAATCTTCGGGGTCCGAAGGACCACGGACCATGACAAAATCAGTCAAAATCAATGAAAGACCAGTTTGTTATAGGGTACCCAGCTGGTGATTTATGACCTAATTTATGACCTGAAAATTTGCATCAGTATTAGACAGAAAGCTGCAGAAATGTGTCCCCACCCCAATCCTGCCATCAGAAAGCTGTAGGGGGAGGGTTTGAAGGCACTGGTTGCCAGTTCAACATGCATGCCATGATCTTACGTTCATGTTTAATATTTGTTGAGATTTGGTTTGTGTTTTGATTTTCACGTGTCTCTAATGTTTCCCTCCCTTTGCCTTCTGTTGTCTTGTCTTTGTGTTGGTGACCTGCCTGGTTTTTACTTCCTGTTTTATTTTGGTAATCACATTTCCTTCTGGGTCTCTTGGGTTTTTAATTTCTGTATTTAACTTCTCTCGCTTGAGAAAGTTTGCCCAATGTTAATGCACTGTTTATTCCCGGCTGTGGCTCAGGTGGTAGAGTGGGTTGTCTACAGATCAGAAAGTCAGTGGATTGATCCCTGATTCAAGTCTGCATGCTACAATATCCTTGGGCAAGGTGCTGAACCCAGAGTTGCCCCCAATGCATCCATCAAAGTGTGTGTGTGTGTGTGTGTGTGTGTGTGTGTGTGTGTGTGTGTGTGTGTGTGTGTGTGTGACTTACGAGAAATAAGATCAAAGCATTTCCGGTCCTCAGTACTTGGCTTCACCTGGCA
>VUQJ01020173.1:1816-14579 GCA_015108635.1 Andinoacara biseriatus | reverse complement strand
AGCCATCTATGTCCACTGTGAACAACCATCCTTGAATAGAGGAGGTGGATTACGCCACAACCTTTCACCTGCATACAGTGCCATCCTGAGCTCCCTTCCCAGACGTCTCAACCCCCATTCACACCTTTGTTCCAGCGACTCCAACGGGCCACGTGGAACAATGGAGCGTAGTCCTTTGTTGGTTTCAACTGAAACCACTGATTGAAATGACCCACGCCCCCCCTTCACACCTTGGCACATGTGGTTGATCACATGAACAATAGAGGGTCATAACACCTCCAGGGGACTACACCCACAGGGGTTTAAATACCTGGGTCTCTCCACCATTTGGCTGAGAACTGAAGAAGCCTTTCGGATGAGAGGCGAAACGTCTTCAAGAAGCAAAAAGAAGTCCAGTTGCCTTTTTTCAAGCTCCAGAGACTGTTGATCATAATATTTTATTACAGAGATTTATTTAGAGCATGCCATAGATATTAAGGGTACTGTGCTGCAGTCGATAGACTCCAGTTTGCTCATGTAAATGGAAAGTCTTCTTGGCACATTAAGGTTAATTATGGAGTTCCACAGGGTTCTGTGTTGGGACCAGTTCTATTTACATTATACATTGCTTCCCTTAGGCAGTATGATTAGAAAGCATTGCATAATTTTTTTTATTGTTATGCAGATAATACCCAGCTTTATCTGTCTATGAAGTCAGATGACACACATCAATTAGTTAAACTGCAGGAATGTCTTAAAGTCATAAAGACCTGGATGATCTCTAATTTCCTGCTACTAAATTCAGACAAGTTATTGTACTTGGCCCTACAAACCTTAGAAATGTGGTGTCTAACCAGATGCTTACTCTGGTTGGCATTACCTTGGCCTCCGGTAACACTGTGAGGAATTTTGGAGTTATTTTTTATCAGGGTATGTCCTTCAGTGGACATATTACGCAAATAGGACTGCTTCTTTGCATTTGTGCAATATTTCTAAAAATAGAAACATCCTGTCTCAGTATGATACTGTAAAGTTAATTCATTCATTTATTACTTTTAGGCTGGACTATTGTAATACATGACTATCAGCCTGTCCTAAAAGGTCCCTGAAAAGCCCTAAACTGATCCAAAAGGCTGCAGTGAGAATACTGACAGTTCGTATTATGTAGTGGTTTAACCTAACTTACAGGTATTTTACAGGGATATACCCTGTAAGAAAAGTTCTGCATAATTTCAGGGACTAAGGCCGTAAGTTCCCCAGGGCACTTACAGTGTATTTATAATGTAGGATCATGGAAACGTTGTTGGTTCTTTGGCTAAATTACCTGGAAAATTAACCAGAAATTACACAGAACTTAAATTTACTTGCAGCCTTAGTCGCTGGCTGTATTATGAAGTGTTGCCCCACCTTATCTTAAAGACCTCATAGTACTGTATCTCCCCAGTAGAACACTTTGCTCTCAGACTATTGGCTTACTTGTGGTTCCTAGGATACTTAAGAGTAGAATGGGAGGAAGAGCCTTTAGCTTTCAGGCGCCTCTTTTGTGGAACCAGTTCCCAGTTTGGATTCGAGAAATTAGGCTTAAAATTTTCTTTTTTGATCAAGCTTATAGTTAGGGCTGGATAATACCTTAGTTACCCTGCAATAGGCCTAGGCTGCTGGGGGGTTCCTGTGATGCGCTGAGTATTTCTTCTTCATTCACCTCTTTTCATTCTGTTTATACACCACTCTACATGTAATCATTAGTTATTATCTCGGGCTTTCTTTCCACAGCATGTCTTTTATCCTGTCTCCCTCCCCTCACCCCCAACCAGTCACGGCAGATGACTGCCTTGTTCTGCTGAAGGTTTATTCCTGTTAAAAGGGAGTTTTTCCTTCCCACTGTCACCAAGTATTTGTTCATAGGGGTCATTTTGAGTGTTGGGTTTTCTCTGTATCTCTGTTGGGTTTCTTCCTTACAATATAAAGCACCTTGAGGTGACTGTTGTGATTTGGTGCTATATAACTAATATTGAATTTAATTGACCTAAACTGAACTGAAGAGAGAGCCAGAGTTTAATAATTGTAAAGTATAATTAATTATTTAATAATGATTAATAATAATTAAACACACAGAGAGTGAAAAGAGGTGAATGAAGAAGAAACACACCAAGCAGCCTAAGCCTATTGCAGCCTAACTAAGGGATGGTTTAGGGTCCCTTGAGCCAGCCTTAACTGTGAGCTTTTTTACAATCTTTTTCTGGACTGAAACAGGCTTTATATTACATAAAAATATAATGAATTTGGTAATTCAGTATTTGTGTGTGAGAGAGAGATTTGCATGTGCATTCTCTCAGTCTGCCTTGCGTGCAGTAAGTTAGTGGTTTCACTCAATCTCGACTCCTCTCCCCCAAGGCTCCCAAATGATGAGGTGACCTTTCCACCTCATCCAGGACTGCAGTGTCACTCACAGCATGAACTGAAAACTCATCCCCTCACTAAACACTTCACATGACTCTCCTCTCTGCTTTCCTCCTCCACTTGCATCTGATTTGAATCCTGCTTGGCAGGAAAGGTCAGAATTCTATATTCCTGGGAAAAGTTACACTTACGGTATACTTTACATTTTAAACTACTATATACTAGAGTGGCCGCAATTAGCCGTTAAATGAATTCATGTTTATTCACCAGTGTTAATAACTACTATCATAGTCACTTTCCAAGCTCAAATATAAAATAAATAAATAATGATCTACAGCAATCATGACTTAATTACTCAAACAAACCTTACGAGCAGCAGTAATGTACAAACTTTTTTCCTTTTAGCGAAGTACCCCCTGCATCACTGAAGCAAAGAAGCATCCATCAGGGTTAATACTACTGACAGCATGACAGCATGTAATTATTAATGGTGTGCACTGTAACCTGAGCTGCATTATTTGCCAGCGGCATTCTTCCTTTGGTTGGAGGATGTAGACAGTAGAAAGAAAGTACTGTTCTGAGTGTTGTTTGAGTGATATTTATGTGATGTACAAATTATCATTGTTTTGTGTCACTTTCTCTCTCTCTCTCTCTGGTTGTTTTCCTTCTTCTTGCCCAACCCAGGGGATGGCCCAGGGTGGTTTCCTTCATCCAGGCATTGAAGACAAGAGCATGTCGAAACCTCAGCTAGAGTCCAGCAAAGGCTCTCAGTGGTCTGGTTTTGCTCCCAGCATGACAAGGCTTGGGCAGAAACTCACAGAGGAATATTCTGTTGCGAGGGAAGAGTATGACGCTTCATGTGAAAAAGACAACTTCCCCACAGGTGAGATAACAAGAGTGTTTGAAGTGTTAAGGGAGCAAATTTCCAGTGTTTTATGCAATTTTTAATCTTAAGATTTGTCAGGTGTATGCAAAAAAGGAACAATGATAAATTAAGAGATATTAAATGCTTATAGTTGGTTAATGCACTACCAAAACTGTTGTTTCTGAAACTGTGCTTGCAATAAT
Organism: Andinoacara biseriatus; assembly: GCA_015108635.1. NCBI lineage: Eukaryota > Metazoa > Chordata > Actinopteri > Cichliformes > Cichlidae > Andinoacara > Andinoacara biseriatus. The sequence continues at coordinate 11,132 of VUQJ01020173.1, read as the reverse complement.
AAAACTGTTAAACGGTTAAAGTACTAGTGAGACTTTTTGAGAAAAACAGATTCCTGCCCTCTTTTTGTTTCTAATAATTAGGTGATATGATAATAGCACTTTTAGTGTCTGTGGAATATCTGTTAAGCTTTAGTACCACAAACAGCTGGAAAAAGCTTATCTCACCCTGTCCAAAGGTAACATAATCTATCCCTCGTCACCTCTAAACCTCACTAATTAACTGTAATAATGTACTCATTATGCATTACCTACTGAAAAAGTAATTGCATTACTTTACTTTTGTCTTTCTATCCATCAAAGACTCTATTTCACATCTTTAGTATTTACTGTGCAGAGATTGTATATGTGGTGTAAGAAGCAGTTTTTATGATCTATGTTCTACAACTTAGATGAATTTACTGCCCATTAAGCAGCTTAGCCTCAGTGATTGCACACAGCTTTCCAGAGGACGTTCAGCAGTACCCCTCCCACTCCCATGCCTGCAGACAGAGACTGTATATAAAAGATGGATGTTGCCATTGAGCCATCACCCAGTGGTTTGCTAAATCCTTTGTTTGCAGCCTTTCTGAAACCAGAGATCACAAGGTCACATTTCTACACTTTTGAATGAGTCTCCACCGCTTCAAGCAGTGTAATGCGAATCTACATTTCTGGTACACTGTGCCTGATTTGTTTAATTACTACAAAAATTGTATACGCAGTTTAACACGGGGCTATCTGCTGAACAACTTCTTGATCAAAAGTCCCCAGGAAGTTGCTGCTCTGAGGAAAAATCATGCAGTTTTGCACATAAAACCCTAGATTAAGCAGAAGGCACAACATCTTAATTAGAGAGGTTTGAGGAACTGGCAGATGGGTTTTGTGTTTGGCATTGGAAGCTATTCCTCACTTCCTCCAGTATTTATGGTAACTTCATAAATAATACAGCTCTATAGAAGCCAGTTTTCAAACATTTCGATGTCGTGCTGTATTTTCATGCTCACTGTTTATTTTTCTGTCGTGCCTCTGTCCCTAATTAAGTTAAAGTAAAACAGTGCAAATCTGAAACAACTGTAAATTAAGCAAAATGATAAATGTATTACCTTGTAGTAACATCATTATTAAAGCAACAGAACTATAACCTAATAAATGCATCCCTCTTTTAGCTCAGTTCCAACAATTCTGCAAAAGTACACTAAAGGTCAAGGCTCTATATGGAAAACAGATGCATAATGAAATCACCCCATATTTCACTGCATACCCATTGAGCCTGCAGGAGAAAATGATGTGAGTGTGTGTAGGTGCAGTATGTGTGTGCTTTGATGGTAGAAGCAATAAACCTGCTGGTAAAGCATCTCTTCATCAGCAAAAAGGGACTAATGCTGTACAGAAAAGCATATGAAGACTCCATCTACTTATTTATTTATGTAGAAAATAAGCTAAAAGTAACATTGTGACTTCATATGCATAGAACTTATATAAAACAGAATGATTTTATTTCGGTGGGATGTCACATAGAGTCATCCTTATTCCTCGCCCTCTTTATATACCTTCTCTGCTCTGTCCTCACTTGTGACCCCTGACCTCGACTCTAGTTGAGCCACCCTGAAGCCTCTGTCTTGGGGCACAGACTAGCCAGACAGCTTTAAGTATTATGCAAGAAGTATGTATTTATGTACATGAAGTCTAAATGAATCATGTGTATCACGGAGGAAGTTTTTGATGAGCTCTGATGAGGATTCTCTCCCTTAAGCTTTTATGTCAGTTATATATTTTATAGCCATGAGGGAGGAGCGGGTACTACAAAATATCATTAATAAGAAAATCATTAATGAGGATGCGGGACCAATACATCTTAAAATAATTAGACATCCGTGATTAGCAATGCTGTAGCTCCACATTTCATCCAAATGTGTTATTAATTATTCATAAATTAGTGTGGAAAACACATAAAGAGGGTATTTACATATATTGTGTTTTTAATAACTATTACTCTGGATAGATTAAAGCAGTACTCAGATCCAGCATCATCTCAGCAGTAAGTGCTGACCTTGACCTTGCAGATTTCCTTTTTATGAATCTGCTTACTAGAAGAAAAAAAAAAGCGTTTTCGTCAGACCAAGCATCTTTTCCTTTGAAATTTTTCGAAGTCCATGAGTGAGCTGACCACCTGACTACACACCTTAATCCAAAAAAGCATAACAAATTTCTCTCATGAGAAAGAAGGAAGCAAGATGGAGTGTGAGAGAAAAGCTGGAGAGAAAGAGAAAGATTGAGAGGTGGAGTGCAAAGGGGGAGCAACCCAAAAAGCAGTAGTAACCTCGATCCTACCTCTGTACGGCACGGCAGTTAATTTAAATTCTGGAAGGAGACAACCCATAAATCACCTCCATTCTGACTAATGGCTTCTGCACTGAGGGAAAACTTGCTTCTCTACCTGGAGACTTTCTGCACTGCAAAAAAAATATAGGCTACATTCATTTTGTGTGTGTGTGTGTGTGTGGAGTGTGTATATAAATATATATACTGTATATGAGTGCGTCACTCAGACAGACAGTTTTTGAAAGAGTCAGCAGCACGACTAACCCCACCACGTGAGCAGCTATCACTGGAGGCAGAAATCCCCCTGTGCTGGTCCATAATTAGCCCCCATAACTGCCTGACGTCAGAAGTGTGTGACATAAAACTAACCTTGGACTGGATTCCAAAAAATCACCCTGGGTTAGCACACAAGCACAGCTCACCCAGATTTGTGAGTCATGTGAGTCATAAAAGCTTCTATAGATGTGCTTTTTATGTTCTAAGTGATGGTACTTCAGAGATTTTGAAATTTTTTTTTCTGATTATTTAAATGTTGGTGTGTGTTTTTGTGCATTTGCAGTCATAATATTGGAAATTCTTTTTCAAGGAAAGAAAACCCTTTTAACTATAAGGTCCAGCAGAATGACATTAGATTGTGAGACTACTCGAGCCAAAGCTAACAGAGTTATGACACCAATATGAGCAAAACAATCAACAATCAAAACCTAAAAAAAAAAACTATTTTATCAAACAGCATTATTTCTGAAAAAGATGAAAGAGATTTGGTATTTTCATATTTGTTTTTCATGGGGGTGGTGTGGTCAGAACAGAACTCACACATATTTGTTGTGTTTAATGGTTGGTGGTGGCATCCTCAATGTTTGGGGAAGGGCCTCTAGTTTCAACTTACAGCTAACTGCTATCGACACACAGTTCTATAGACACACATGCAAACAATTCTGCTACAATAATACCCCTGATGCTTGTCTCCTATAGTCAATACTTATCAATTTCCAGAAGATTCTGTTGTTTTTTTATTAGTAATGGCTGATGTGCCCACAGCGGGATGATGTGCAAACAGGAATAATTTTAGGATTTAAGTACCACAGATGACCAAGGCATTAGGGAAAAATCACACTTTGGCACATCTTCAGATAAGTAGACAATTGAAGGCTCTATGTGTGTGGAGACAGCGATGTCCCTCACTGGGGATATCCTGGCCAGACTGGAGCAGACAGGAGGGGTTTGGGGACAGTATGTAACTTCTTGCTTGGGGCACCTGGTCACTTGCTTGTTTTTTTTAGTTGGTTCACAATTTCCTGACGGCAACTGCCCTTTGCTCTTGGATGAGAAACAGTACCTTGGGGTCATGCTTGCTTCTTTGTTGTTCCTTCATGGCCTGTCACTACTCATTTGAGTGCTCAGTGGTATGACTAATTCAAAACATGCACCAGTATCAGTAAATGTATTTGTTCTATGATATGTCTTAGATATTTAATGGATTGGAGTTATTCCCAACAAAAACACAGCTCTCTTCCATTTATTCTTCAGTTTGGATTGGCACCTACCCAAGTGTCTAAATAGCTTTTGTTCAGTGATGTAATGTTGTCAAAAGCAAGTGGAAAATCATTATGAAAATTGTCTAAATACCACTGATGGACACACGCACACATAGGCCATTTCATCAGACTTGGATTTCCATTGAGGGGCCAGAGGAAGATTAAAGAGTGTGTTGTAATTTGTTACACTCTGTAGGCATTTAGTCTATACACTCCAGATGAAATAGGGCGATTGCTTGTGCAGTGACCTGGAGTAACCGGCTGCAGTCTGCTTCGACTCCCAGTAACATGGGTGACCTCCAGCTGTGATTGGGATCTCTGATTACCCTTGTGGCTAATAAATGGTCTTTATAACTTAAAAAATACACTTTCTTTTCCCCACCTTCCCCTTTAGTCCATTCACCTCCTGCTCCCCGCTTTAACCCTCTTTCCTGGACTGTTGCTTAGACAGGCACTGTTTACAGGTGGAATCTGTGGGGGATCACACTGCCAGGCCAAAACTTCCAGTACTGTGGACCACAAGAGTATAGCTCAAGCTGTGTCAAGCTGTGGAAGACAGATATGAGTCTCTGTCCTTAAGCTCCACCCACTTTTGTCTACAGTTAAGGGCCCTTACTGCACACTAGCACCCTTTAGCTTGAAACAGCTGGGCTATGTGGGACACCCTAATGACTGTAGTGGTGGCTCATTGCAAAGAGCCCTTGCACTGCTTAACCATCCCACTGATGAGTAATGATTATGATCAATCATATGTGAGCCTTCACTGCAAGACTGCAAGATCACATGAGATAAGAGCTGATACGTAAATCCCTACTACCCAGTGCAGGTGATGAGTTTTTCTGTCCCAGCAGGGAAGGCCGCTCAGGCACCACATGGTTCAAGGTCATTCGTTACATGCGGCTCTATCCCCCTAGATTTTTCGTATTATAAAATCTCTTTTGTTTTTTTTTTAGCTTTTTAACTCTTGTAAGTATTCCCTCTGCTCTCTGAAGCCTTGGTCCTCTAATCCAATATCATTAGCTCTACGAATGGAAGGCTCTCTGCGTGAATCCATTAAGAAGGCTTCTCCTTTACTCCTTCGCTGTAATCTCTCCAACCCCGTGGGATTAATCACCCACAGAGAACAGAAATCGATCCATTTAATCACTAAAAGATGTGACAAAAACACTGTAACTCGTGTATATGGTGGGAAATTATTGGCCGGTTGAAATTCATTGGGGAGAGAGGAGAGAAAGCCTTATAGAAAACAATACTGTGTTGCACCTTAATGAGGCAATCATTCCATTCATTTGTGCGTTCTGTTTCTACAAACAAAGGAAACATTTTATTTTTCAGGAAAGTAATACCCAAACAAATTAATGATTAAGATTTTTCTTCTTTTTTTATTTAAAAAAAAGCCAGTTTGACCATGAAAGGCCTGTCATGTATTACAAATAGACAGGGTTTTCGTGTGGGTGTAAATCATGTTTAGTGCCACTCACTTTGCTTGTGTATCTGCATGTTCAGCAGATGTATGTGAGAAATGAGGCCAGGGTCTGCTAAGAGCTATTGTAACGTTTAAGATTTGTTGATGCCTCTATGAGCCCATAATGATAAGGAATGAGGGTCGTGCTGCAGTGTTAACCCACTAATAAAATCTGCCTTCCTTTAAAAGGTGTTAGAAAACCACAATTACCCCCCTGACATTTTTTACTGCATGATTTATGAACTGAATATTGCATTTCTCTAACCCTTATTCTAGCTGCGGAGTAATAAAGGGAAGTTAAGGGGCAGTATTGATCAGGTAAAAAGTAGTCTTTGATTTGCCACAGATCTGCAAATGGAGAGGAGAGGAGAGGATGGGAGAGGAGAGAAGAGCTATTGATGAGTTTTTCCTCTCCCACGGTCCTCCACCATGCAGCCCCCTGGCCGTATGGACACCCGCCACGTGTGAACAAGCTTTCAGCTCACATCATCTTCTCCACTTCCACCTATAATTGGCCATATGTGTCACTAGCACCCTGCTGCTGCTGCCACTGCTGCTTCTAGAAGGAAAGAAAAGGAGATCACAGCTTTGACAAGGTGATTGTTGATGGCTCTTGCTTTGACGTGTCAGGTAAGCCTTACCTCGGCAAACATTTACTTTTGAGCCCTTCTGTGACATAAATTAGTAGATACCTGTTGTGTCACAGCAGTCAGCCCGATTTTAACTGTTGCTTAACTGCTCTGGTAGTAAAGTTATCTTCATAATACAGCATAAAAATAACACGGAGGGTTTAAAGTTTAAGTACGTGTCCTTCACATAGAGGCTGGATATAACGAGACATTTATACTGTCTCAAGAGGATAATTCTAGTAGCTTTGGACAGAAAATGTACAGTAGATCGTCAGTAGGCCAACAACTGATTGTGGGATGTGGCATTCAGTGAGCATTCATTAACCTTTAGTGCAGCTGCAGCTGCAGCAGTTACCTGAATTAAATAAGGTAGTAAGGTATAATGTTAAGATAAATAAAGATAATTAAATAGATGGGCCAACTTAAACTAACTTAAATACAATATATGACATTTTATTTCTAGTGTCTGAAATGCATTGTCATTTAAATTGGCAGAAAACCTGTTAGTGACAGAGATGGAGCAGGGGGAAAAGGTCAGAGTTTGGATAAGTGTCCCTCTCTGCTGTCTAAAAGGCAAATGTCACACCATAGCAGGCAGGCTGCAGAGAGAAATTGGTGAGCTGGTAAAGTGAGTACAGAGAATATGGTTATGGTGGGGAGAGGAAAAAGAAGTAAGTGGAGAAGAGCAGAGAGGAGAGGAAATTCTGCTGAGATGCTGCTGGGTAGATGTTAAGTGGTGAGTGGGGATAGTGATCATGCCAGACAGAATTGCAGAGCAGCCAGAGGGCAGCCTGGGGTTTTACCACAGGGGAGTTGGGAGGCAAATTTCATGTGAAGCAACGGCATGAATTCACAGCAGCTTTAATGCTCTTCTCTCAGGGAAGACCACTGGTGTCATTTATCTCACATGCAATTTTCATGATTTAGAGTTGTTCAAAAATATATTTTGTCAAATCCAATGTTATTTTGGATTACATCAACTGGAAACAAAAAGTAAACAGTAATTATGACACGTAAACAATGAGGGAGACATTCTACTTGTAAAGTCTCAGAACTTAATTAATTCATTAGACCTGAACTGATAAAATCTTTAAACCTTGTTGTCTCCTCTAAGCAATGAACTGATGACTAAAAATGAAGTGAACCACTGTCTACATAACAGGAAAAAGCTCAAACATGAGAACAAGACAGTTTAACAATCTAATTTTCACTGTCATTAGGAAACAACAGTTTTTTTTATTTACTGTATTGCCAACAAGAATAAAAATAAGCTGATGCTTCTAATTCTTACTCCTCTGTACCTTTGAGCTCTACTGGTTTGTCACATCCTGTAGCTCCTGCAGTAACGGTTTCAAAGCATCTCATTCACTGCAGCTTCTATACTCTGCCAGCGCTGGCATTGCCGAGTGACGGATACAGGGCTCACTGTTCACCTGAATTCTTCACCTATATGAGTACATTCTGTGAATGTACTGTATCCCATCCAACATTTTCTTCTTGTGACTTGAACATATATTCATGTACACATGCACATACATGCATGTCCAAAATCATCAGGGCACCAAAGTGTTGGAGCCCTATTCCAAACTGCAGCATTGATGCACAAACGTGGTCTACACTGGAGTTTTCAGAATCTTCATGAAGAATCTTTACCTGACCTCGTGACAAAAGCCGCTGCAAAGCAACATGTGGAGTTTTGGGGGGTTTTTTTCAGAAAAAAAAAAAGATTAGAGAATTGAATTAAAAATTGAACTCACTGGAACATTTTCTGTTCTGTCCTGAGTCAAGATATTGGGGCAGTGTGGCTTTTAGTAGCACAGAAGAATACACAAAATATCAGCAAATTCTGAATACAAGTGTCATGCAGAATTTGAAATAATCTGCTAGGCAGAGTTGGTGAAGAAGCAGGTTTTTTTAGCACACCTGGATGAAAGCCAGTGCATATTTTTTTTAATGATGTCTACTTTCCCCCTGTTGTTGTCACATAGATTATATCACAAAGCAAGCGCCACAATTACACATAGTCATTTGGAAAAAAAGCAGTGGCTAAATAGCATCACTTCTTTGCTTGCGCAGAACTTCGGTGCAAATGTCTGGCTGTCGTTTTAAATTCAGATCCGTTTAATTTTCAAAAGAAAAGGAGTAGTCCAAACTCCTGTTGGAAGGTTCTGTGTGACAAGCTAAAATGGGAGAACAAATAGTCAAATAGTCATATTAGTGGGGTGTTTTGATGGTTTGACACACTTTATTTGTGCCATCAATGGCCTGTAATTACAGAGCACACAGAAAGTCCTCTGAGCTTCTCAGAGAATGATGAGTTTTTTCTTTTTTTTTCTTTGGTGCCATAGCAGCAATTTTCTCTGCCTCTGACACATCACACAAGCATGTGGTACAAGGGATGTTGTGATGTTAAGCTTGTTCCATTCTCTCCCTTCTAATCTAGTGATCATCTAACAGGCTAGTGCCTTTAACGATGTTAATGAGACATTTCACTGAAGGATATTAAGATTTTATCTTCACCTTTTGACACAGGATGTCAACAGCACAGTGTGTGACATGCTGGTGTGCACAGTCTCTAACTGTGGTTTGCCAGCATCCTGATGTCTTGTTTAGAGGACATATCACATACTCATGTGACAGCTGTAACTGAATTCCACTCAGGGCACTTTTATCTTCTCTTATTGTTGTCTATTTCCTTTATATCCACATAAAACAACTCATACTGCAGCTACTGGAAAAGACAATCAGACCGTTTTAGAGGCATTAATGCAGCAATAGAAAGCCCTACTTTGTCAGCTCTAAATGGTCACAACAACTGAAGCGACAATAAACTGCACAAAGCATATTCATTTTTGATCTGTCTGATCCCTGTATGAATGAATAAAAATGTGAAAAACCAATGATAACACTGGTTTTCTTTAGATTTTTTTAGCTGTAATTGCTATTCACTAATGCTGATGAGACAGTTTGTTTGCTGTGTTTTTGTTGTGTTTTGAGGTGTCTTTTTGTGGTTTCAGACAGCACCTTATTCACATAATTATCATTTGCTCAATAATTAGCAAGTATGCTATATTTTCTAATAATCGACAGAAAGGTGTAAATATGTAGGGGCGACACAATGAGTGATGATTAGTGCGAATGTTTTGTCTTTCAAATGTAGGTAGTGTCTTTTTCTGAAATCGTGTGATTTAGGATGAGCCCGTGTGCAGTTCACAGCACTCAAAAATGATTAATTAAAGCCCTTATGTTTCTTTTTTTTCTGATTCTGAACATGAAGGTTGAGAATGCTGGGGACTTAAGCCCGTTTTTTTTTTTTTTTTTTTTTTTTTTTGTTTTTTTTTTAATTACGTTTTTTTTTTTTTTTTTTTTTTTTTTTTTTTCCC
>VUQJ01020163.1:2591-13845 GCA_015108635.1 Andinoacara biseriatus | reverse complement strand
GGGAACAGGAGAGAGGAGAGAGGGAACGGGAACAGGAGAGAGGGAACAGGAGAGAGGAGAGAGGGAACGGGAACAGGAGAGAGGGAACGGGAACAGGAGAGAGGGAACGGGAACAGGAGAGAGGGAACAGGGAACAGGAGAGAGGGAACAGGGAACAGGAGAGAGGGAACGGAGAGAGGAGAGAGGGAACAGGAGAGAGGGAACAGGGAACAGGAGAGAGGGAACGGGAACAGGAGAGAGGGAACGGGAACAGGAGAGAGGGAACAGGAGAGAGGAGAGAGGGAACAGGAACAGGAGAGAGGGAACAGGAGAGAGGGAACAGGAGAGAGGAGAGAGGGAACGGGAACAGGAGAGAGGGGAGAGGGAACAGGAGAGAGGGAACAGGGAACAGGAGAGAGGGAACAGGGAACAGGAGAGAGGGAACGGAGAGAGGAGAGAGGGAACAGGAGAGAGGGAACAGGGAACAGGAGAGAGGGAACAGGGAACAGGAGAGAGGGAACAGGGAACAGGAGAGAGGAGAGAGGGAACGGGAACAGGAGAGAGGGAACGGGAACAGGAGAGAGGGAACGGGAACAGGAGAGAGGGAACGGGAACAGGAGAGAGGGAACAGGAGAGAGGAGAGAGGGAACAGGAACAGGAGAGAGGGAACAGGGAACAGGAGAGAGGGAACGGGAACGGGAGAGAGGGAACAGGGAACAGGAGAGAGGAGAGAGGGAACGGGAACAGGAGAGAGGGAACAGGAACAGGAGAGAGGGAACGGGAACAGGAGAGAGGGAACGGGAGGTTGATGTTGATCCAATCAGCCGTTGATGAAACAGGATCAGTGACCTTTACATGTTGAGCGCTCACAGGGAGGTTGTAGTGTGTAGTTGAACAATGATGTCATGTAAGTGATGTCATGCTGTCATTACCTAGGCGATGACCTTTTACTTTGGATACAGTAATGTGGAACTGCTGTTCACTGGGTTGCTCATCAACTCACCTGGAGGTAAGTGATTTCACACCTGAGGTTTGCATGTAATTGTCACATTTTAACCTCCTGAGACCCGAACTCCTGTTTTCGATGTATTTTAGATTTCTCCTAAATATTTGTGATTAGATGGACCTGATATGTGTATAAACTAAACTTCCTCTTTGTTACATAGTTGTTAAATAATTTTGTGAGAAAAAAAATGTCCTCAGATGTGGGCAGTGGGATTATTTTAAAGTATAACACAACAAAAACCATATGACTTCATTAAGTATAAAATACTATTGAGCACAATGAAGTATAAGATGCAGCAACGCCAAAATGTAATGTCCCCATATGTGGACGCAGGGTCTCAGGAGGTTAAGAAGTCAAAATATAAGTTTAAAAGTATTCCATGTTGTAATTGTCACAACCGTGCAGCTAAGGCCCATTGCAGGCTTGTCTCCAGAGTCACAATAATCCATCCAATCCACGGGTTGGATGGTATGCTTTGTCCTTCCAAAGAAACTGGTATGTTCTTATTAACTATCTGGCTGTGAGTCCATCTTATTTACTAACCTACATCCCGGATGCATTCCTTCTGTGTACCTGTGCAGTGAATTTGAACTAACTTTCAATTTTCTGCCTGGACATCACTGCCCTGTTTGGCCTGAGACAATTACTTATTCTGATTTGACATACACTCTATCATGTGCATATAGATTTACACTGATTTTGTGTATTTTGTTGTGTGTATTATTTTTATATGTAAACACAGTTAAATATCATGTTGTAAATAAATGCAATTTTAAATAAATGCTACGACTGGGTGCTATAAAAGCACGTTTGCACCTTTTGTGTCCCTTTCAGACATTTTTCTGTGCATTCAGTGAAATATCTTCTCTGGCATGCAAAACTTTTATTGACAACAGGATTTTCTCAAGGAAATTCCCTTTGCTTTCACTCTGCTTTTTAAGGAGACTTTAAATATCAGGAACATTATAGCACAGGTCTATAAATACATTTGTGGTCCCCCTCGCCCATGCCACCTTGTTCAGTAATCCTGGAGCCTCCCCCGCACCACAAATCTTCAGTGGATAATACAAAACTGTAGCAGCTGCAGCCTTCATGTTCACCTTCTGTGATCAATGCAATAAATCATTCAGGAGCCTGAAGCCGGGTCTGCTTCTCTTCACCGCTTCACTGATTATACACGTGAATTAAAATCAACACATATTAAATACAACCAACATAAAATATTGTGTCCAATATTGTGCTTAAAGGGACAAAAGCACAAGCGGAGCTGCTCCTCGGCAACAATCACGTGCTAATATTTTCTTAAAATGTCCTGATGAAGACGCCAACAATAAACAGAGAAGCACGGAATAAAGCTCCGACAGCTCCAACAGAATAAATGAATATTTAACAGAGAGCCAGTGATGCATCATTAACCAGTGAAACCAGTGAAACCAGAGCAGACTGGGACAGACTGCAGGAGACCTTCAAGGCCTCAAATGATCATCCAGCCAGAAAACAAAACAAAAAAAAAACACCTCACGGTAAATTTCCAGTTAGAGGAGCTCAGTATGACATTCAGCATGGAATCAGAAGCTGATCCAAAGAGGAATTTTGATTTGATTCTCAGGATGGAACCGAATAATGGTATTTATTTATTTTTTTTTAATGTTGAATTTGACCTCATTTTAGCTGCTGCTTCTCTGACGACATCTATGATTCATCAGCTCCTCCATCCTCCGACATCCATCTGCGTGCATTGCACGGAGGAGAAAATACCCCCCCTTTCCTCCCCAACCCCATCACCTAAAATCCCGCATGAATGATGGATGAGATGAAAACAGGGTGGAAGAAAACCAGCAGCTCCGAACGTTAAAAATCCGACTCAAACCTGAAATCTGCGCCGCAGCTTTTAAAACGTCAGGTTCCTCCCATCTGACCTGCGCTCATCAGCGAACCTCTTTATGTCTTTATCCGCAGCGTTCAGGGACAGAACCGGGCCGGACCGGATCGGGGGAGGTCAGGAGGGTCGGTAGAAGGTCGGATAGAAATATAACGGAGTGAAGGGTGATATGGAGGCGAGAAAACAAGGAGCGGTCGGTCCTTACCTCATGACTCCGAGCAGAGCTGAAGATCACTGAGAGAGAGAGAGAGAGAGAGAGAGAGATGGAGGGGGAGGCAGAGATGGAGGGGGGAGGCAGAGATGGAGGGGGGAGGCAGAGATGGAGGGGGGAGGCACAGAGAGCAGCATTTTATGTGGAAATTCACCGAACAAAGGTTTTATTAAGCAACATCAAAATCAACTCAACAGCAAATCAGATTTCCCATCTTCCTATAATAATTGCCCTCATTATTTACTCACTAACAGACTGCATCAAGTTGAGAAGTTCATATACACCCTACTAAATGTGGTAAAATAAAAATAAGCACAGAAACATCAGATGACGTCAAAGTGTCGGTGAGCAGTTAGGCGGTGAAATTAAACTACTGATTTTTCAGTTAAAAGCAGAGAATTCACTTCAGTCAGAAAGTCCTTTAGGATTCCCAAAGAAAATTTTGATAGAAAAATCGATTTTATTTAAAATCCCACACAATTTCCACTGTAATTCTACAGAAATGAACCCAAATGATAATTTCATTCCTGAAGTGCACCTGATCCTGTAAGGTCCTGCAAGACCTGTAAATGTTTTTAAAGTAATAAAATATAATTAAAAAAAAATTTTTTTTTTGGTTTGTTCCTTAATCTTGTAAAGTATACGATATTTGATATGTGAGTTTTTGTGAGTTTTAGTGACCTGCGCATCATCAGTGTGATGCAGTGTGTTTCTTTTCTGAGTTGCTTTTGTTCAGTGTAGTTTGTCTCTGTGCTTTGTCGTTTATCTTTAGTTCCTGTTGTCCTTCAGTGGTTTGTTGTTTCTACTATTTTGCTTTTCCTGCTGTTTTCACCCGTGTCTCATTTCCACCGTGTTTCTCAGCCCTCAGTGTACAAATCATCCAATAATGTCCTGGTTCTGCATCCTTTGTGCTCTCTGGTTACCGATTCCTTGTGGTTTTTGGGTTGAGTTACTCATGTTGGACTCTAATCAGCCATTAAATCTCATTTTGTGTTGCCATTATTTCATGTCTCCTGCATCTTGCCCCCTGAGTCTACAGTAATTACACTCCACACAGCTCATTGTGGCAGTTTAGGGAAATCAATCCAACAGATTTTGGAAAAAAGCAAAGAGAGTCGAAATACTGCTGGATTAACCAGCCTATCCAAAGAGGCACAATGATCTATTTAAACTTTGACATTCCAACCAAAAATAATTGTGCTAAACGACATCAATCGTCAGGAAAATGTTCAGAAAATTAACAGTTTACTCACAATCTCTGAACTTTTATTGTTTCAGATATTACAAATGGGTGTTTTTTTATTTCTCAATGTCATTGTTGGTGTTGTTCCTGCATCATCATAATGTACATTGTTCTAGAGCCATCAGTGCAATGGACCAGTCAAGTTGTTGGGATAGGCTCTGCAGCTTTGGGGAAAAGACTGGTAATATGCTGAACATTCAACCTAAACCAAACCTAAAAACCTTAAAAACTGTAGCCTAAAATGCAACCACATGGTTAACATACTAAAAGCTCTATTTTAACCTTAAACCAAAGTGCTGAAAAACTTAGTTCCCAGTGGTAACCAAACAGCAAGTGAAAACATAAATAATAATAAACCTAAAAATAGCAAATCAATACTAACTTTTGGTTTGATGCAGGACCTCACTATCCCAGGTGAAATGAACCCACTGATCCACCACAGCCTGCTCCTCGTGCATCACCTCACCTGACATCTGAACGCATCCCTGCTTCGAAGTGTTTCTGTCAGGAAGCCCTGAAGGCAAACGTCTCCTGCTGCCGTCTTGTTCTCACAGCTGCAGAGCAATGAAACCACAACAGCATGATTTAAGGACGTGATAGTAGACGGTTCTGTAACAATTTAAAAAAAACTGCAATCATGAAACTTCTGAACAAACCTGTGAAAACCGCTCGCAAACGCACCAAAACTGTTTCATCAGTACCACCCAATGTTTTCAGATTATGCACACAACCCGTCAAAATACTCATACCTGCTGAAATACACCTAAGTTTACAATAATTATTTGAGTGTTATACAGAATGCCTGAGAGCCTTATTACTTTTATTTCAGCATACACTGAATCCCTGCCTGCTACTGGCCAGTCACTGGGCTTCTACTGTTGACCTAATGATGAAAATCAATAGAAAAAAACAAAGAAACAAACACACAAAGTCTGGCTCTGTAATGCTTCCTTTTCTCCACCAGAGGGAGACAAATAACTGTGTTTGTTTCCTTATTTTTCTTTTTCTGTGTCTTTTCAGCAGCGATTAATTATTTTTTGACATCCCTCCCTTCAGAAAGACCACGCCAAACGTTTTTTCAACAGTAATTAACAGTAAAAAAAAGGATCCAAGATTAATTTTAGTAATTTAAAGGCAGCACAGTAGCATCCCTAAATTCTTAGTTACTTATTTAACTATAAATCAGATGAATCTGACTTAGAAACTGAGGGATACTGCACAGGCTCCACCCAGCCATCTGCCAGTTATCCATGTGGATTTCCCTTGCCTGAAACAACTCACCTAGGAGTTGACCAGGAGCTGTATACTGGGCTCTCCCATTTATACATGAGCAGCTGTGGATCAGGAGGTTTGGTGGGTTGGCTACTAACTGGAAGGTGTGTGATTCAATCTTCAGATTGCATCCATGGGCATGTGAGTTTGTGTAAAAGTTATAAACTAAACAGAATAAATGCGGCTTGTAGTAAAGAGTGCTTTGAGTGCTCAGTCAGAGCAGGAAAATGCTAGCAGTAGTAGTGCCAGTCCATTTACGCTACCATCTTGCACTGCAGCCGGTAGTCTTTTGTTCTGCTCCACAGCCTCTGCTCCCAGCTCCAGGGTCTAATTAGACAGAACTGGAGCGGATCTCAAAAGCAGAACAAGGACTATCGCAGGCAACTGCAGTTCAAGATAGTTTGTAAAACACCAGCACAAGAGACTTGAGACACTTGAGTGACACTGAGAACTGCAAAAACAGTGACCTGTTCAGCCTGCAGGCAGGAAAACACGAGTAGGACCAGAACCAAGCTGGTTATTAGGATTTTCAGAAAAACTGCAAAGTGATTGTCCAAACAGTAACTCAATCACATTTTTTCTCAGGTGGATGAAAAAAATGAAAGTAAATCACACAATATACTGATGGTCTGCCCAAGTGTAGTCTATGTGTGGACTTGTTAGTAACAAGTAAAGCATGCACCATCAGATGAGACCACCGGTTACAAAATGAACCTCACGCTGCACTGAGTAAGACTTAAAATTAGCAGCTGAGAGCATGAGCTCATCAGGAAAGTGTATCCTGAGGTATAGGCGTAGGAACCGGGGACGGGGACGGCGCATGTCCCCCCCAATATTGGAGACAGGTGCATTCATCCTACCCAAAATTTACACAGTATTTATGGATCTGTCAGGTTTCTGATATGTGTCCCCCCCAATAGTAAACTCACCCCTACGCCCTTGTCCTGAGGTGACTGATGCGGGGAGCAGTGGGGTCATTTTCTCACACACGTACACAACTGGACACAATTGAATGGCCCCCTGCTGACCATTATAAACAAGGTTTCAGCCACTTCATCCTCGGCATCATATTTCTTGGAAGCTGCGCTGTTTTAAAAGTCTGTGATAACGGCAGTTACACATAGTCTATGTACATTACACACATCAATGTGCATGTGGGGATGAGATGTACTCTCACCATCCCCAAACCCGTCAGCAACGTGTGCTTCATCTGTTATAGCTACAGCTCTTTGTCCTCAATGTGCCATGTGACAATAATCAATAAGTTATTGATCTCTAACTAATGAAGCCTCAGTGTCACATTACATAACATTAAACGAGAGAGTCCCCACTTCTCTGTGTGCTTTCATCAGTTTATTTCTTTTTGATGAAAGCAGGAAAAAAGTTTAGCCTTTTTCAGGTAATAAACAAAAACAAAATTAAAAGACCTTTTTATCTTTTTTGGTACATTTGATCAAATGAAGACATAAAACCCTGAACAGGTACAATATTATCATTAACAGGCACACAAGCAGCCTAAACAGCCTTTAGAGCGTCTTTCTAATGTAAGATGATATGATTCATGTGCGATGTTTTATTTTATTTTTACTGTTTTCTATTTATTCTGCTCTTTCCTTTTTTGTTTCATGTTGATGACGTGTCTGAGTGACGCTAATGGAGGTGAAGGTGAAGAAAAATTTATTTTTACTTTGGAGGAGGAGGATGAAAAGAAGACTTCCGGTTATTCTCAACTTCAAACTAAAAGCTGTTAATCGTGTACTTAAAAGTACATAATAATGGAAGTTTTTTTTTTTCAAACAAATGTTTATAAAACTATTCAGTTCTATGTGTGTGAGAGTGACGGCAATTGAGTAAAAGTGCGAAGTAAAAATCAATTTTAATCTGGAGGAGGATGAAGGAAGCTCAGGTTAATCTCAGTCTTCAAACTAAACTCTTTATTTATTCAGATTTATGTTTTAGCATAATACTTAAAATCGGGCATTTGAAACAGGTTACAACGATTAAAGCCACATCTGGACTTTAATAGATCAGAATTTGATCTTTATTATGTTTAAGTGCTTCTCACCATATCGTATTCATACTTAAGAATACATATAAACGCTGTCCGTGTGTATGTTGTGCCTTAAAATAATGTTTTATGCAGTCTGTAACTTGAACAGCGTAAGCATGACGCCTTTATTCTGAAACTCCGTCCGAGCGGAAGTCTTGTTTTGCCAGCGGAGTCGCGGAAGGAGGTGATGGAGGAGGGAGGAGAAGGAGGAGGAGGAAGAGGAGGTCTGATGTGCGCCGAGCAGCAGCAGCAGCTCTGATGATGGTGATGATGATGGTGATGATGATGGTGTGAGTCAGACAGCCGAGGGTTCAGGATGCTCACAGCCGCTCCGGAGTAGACAAACCCCGCAAACACGCATATACACACGTAGAAAGACGGCGAGGATCCGCGGATACACGGTAAGTCCGCAGGCATCACACCCACACCGGCCACTGCGCCGACACTCACACCAACAAACAAAAAAAATTAAAAACAAAAATTAAAAACAAAAAAACCCCACAAGGAACAGCGCGATCAGCCGGGAGGGATGAGAAACAGCAGCCGGGGAGCCGAGCTCCACGGTCGGTCTGATTTCACCGCCCGGCTCGGTGCTGATTTGGCTCTTTTTCCATCAGTCTGTTCGTCTCTCTCTCTCTCTCTCTCTTTCTGTGTGTGTGTGTGTGTGCGCCCGCGCGGATGTGCATGTTCATGTAATGAGCGTGCCCGGCTGCCCGCATGCCCGAGTGAAGTCTTTTACTATTGAGTGCAGTCAGACTGATTAACATGATGTGAGGAGGTAATGAGACTGAGGAGCTGCAGCTGATTGAAATCGAGAACAAAGCTGCAGGTCAGTGTGTGTGTGTGTGTATGTGTCAGTGTGTGTGTGTGTGTGTGTGTGTGTAAGCATGTTGTGTGTCGTAGCAGTCTGTTACAGTCGTGAAATACCATCATGAGCAGAAAATATTACTGGAATAAGAAAGTAAAGCTGTGACAGAGAAAGAAGTGCTGTGTGAGCTTTAACTTCAGTTATTCGAAATTAAAGTAACAGTAAAATAGTGACAGTTTTATGTATGGCAAATATCAAACACAGTACAATCAGCTCAGAGCCTTATGTTATTCAGTGATGGAAGCCACGACAATTAATAAATGGCTAATTGATAGTTAAACTTTAATTAATTGTGTTTATTGCTGACAAATAGTGAGTTTAGTTTTATTACTAATTGGATAATAACTGGTTTGGAGAACACATCATTTGCATTTGGTTGTTTTACAGAATGCAAACGCAGACAGATACCAGGCAGTGAATACAGTAGCTTATTTTAATACCTGTTAACAAAGAATGAAATCATAATCAGTACTGTTTACTACTTATTATTGTTATAATTTAGCCTTTTTTATGTAATTATTTTGTGTAAAAAAAAAAAAAGCCTAATTTTTGTGAATTACATATTTCATTAATTATGTGTGGTGCCATAGCTGATAAGAGAATATAACAGTTGCATTGTGATGATATTTGCACAGATAGTATTTATGTTCTGTATTACGTGTTAGTTACCAAATGTCCAGTCAGTGAATCCCCGAATATCAAATACTGCTGCATTGGTCAAAGCCACTGCCGCATCAGAGACAAACTCAAGGTTTTCTTTTAGTGTCGGAGCTGTGATGCACATGTGGCATCATTTGCCATTTCTGTGTTACATGCTCCTTATATTTCCACAAGCAAACAAAGAGATAAAAACAGTACAAAGACTGACAACTCAAATAAAACGATCATGTCTGTGTAGGATCTCAGTCATCCAGGTCATAGAAGCCTCTGAAGCTTGAAAAAAGGGCGACTAGACTTCTTTTTGTTTCTTGAAGACGTTTCACCTCTCAGCCAACCCCCAGGTGTCAAAATAAAGAGCAATGCACAGGCATCCAGGGAAAAGGAAGTATGAAGTTTAGTGGAGTTTTAATTATATCAAGTAACTATATCAAGGTCTGACTGAACTATTTTTAAAACAATGCATGGAGGACTGCTATAACTTTGATGTAAGCAAAGAGAAAAAAATGAACAGGAGCAACATTTGGAGGGTTAGAGCGTTGGACTAGTCACAAATAAGTTAATATAAATTAATTAGCAAAAGTAGGGTAAAGGTTTAAATTCCCTGATCTGTAGGGAGGAAAGCACCCACATGGCAGGAAGAAGACATCAAAAATGGACAAAACTTTAGCCCAAAGAACATCTCGGGCGAGCCCATCCACAAGATGAGGTTTGTTGTTATTATGTCGCTGTGTGGTCTGGATTACTCGCTGTGAAAAAAAAAAATCCTGATTCTATGGTTAGGCGGGACTCACATATATTTCAGGCTCCATCGCCTTCGCTTCTCATTCACTTTGAATATGGTGACGTCACGCGTTGCCGGACTGAAGTATGGATCGTTGCTTCCCTTTCCTTGCAGTGTTGAAAAGGTGAGAGAACTTCAGCTTCTCAAGTGCCACGCAGGTGTTAGCCAATCAAATCACATTTGTTCAAATACTCCAGTATCCATACTTAGCCAATGAAATCCTGTTATGCAAATATCCTGAGAAAGCAGCATGCTTGCCTGTGCAGTTTGACATCAAAAATCTTTTTAATGGTTACGAGGGGCCGATACCTGTGGTCTGTTGGAAAATACCCCTCTCTCCTGACCTTAGTTTCACTTTCTTCATGATTTTAGGGGTGCAGTCTCATGTTTTTTAAATTTTGTTGATTCTAAGCTTCAGAAGGGAGAATTCAGACAGAAACTGTGAGTAAGGGCCAGGTTGGCAGTAGAAAATAACAAATAAAACATTTTTTTGAATTTTCTAATTATGGTGTATGAGGCTAAGAGTCAGAGTTTCAAATGAATTAAAACTCTGTCTGGGTCTTTGGTTAATTAATAAGCTGGAGTGGAAGATTGCTGCTACTCCTCCTCCTCGACCTGTGCATCGAGCATTCTGACATGTGACATGTGACTCGGGGGTGTTGATTAATTTAAAACTAACATATTCATCCTGCTGTAACCATGTTTTCAGAATAAATCAATATGTTAATAAATTATTAAAAAAATTAACAACAGGGAATTGGAAGAGAGAGATCTAGTGGTCAATAATCTACATTTAGCTGTTGGGTGGCAGTGGAGCAGTGGGTCGCTGCTCACCTTGCAACCGGAGGGTTGCTGGTTCGAGTCCCCATCTTTCATTGTGTACTTTAACCCACATTGTCCCAATTTGGTGGTGGTCAGAGGGGCCGTAGACGCGAATTGGCAGCCACACTTCTGTCAGACCAGGGTAGCTGTGGCTACATTAGTAGCTTACCACTACCAAGTATGATTGAGGTGCAAATGAATAGTGCATGGGTCTTTGAGTACTATGAAGAGCACTATATAAGTCTACTCTTTGGTGCAGTAGTTCTTTCTCTGTGAATTTTTATTTTGCTGCTTTTTGGTTTGTTTTTTGAGCAGACATTGGGGATGGGATTTGGGGGCGGGTAGAGGGGTTGGGGGGAGCTGCAGAGAGGTGTGTAAGACTATAGCTCTGCTTCCTGGTCCCAGGTGGTTCTTAGGGACCACAGAATTCCATCTTTTGTACTGTCTGGGGGGGGGGGGGGGGGTTCCCCCCTTTGGGGG
>VUQJ01020158.1:46642-59185 GCA_015108635.1 Andinoacara biseriatus | reverse complement strand
AACAAAGCTGCCTGAATTCAACACCATGGTTGCGAAAGTCCACACACACACACACACACACACACACATACACACAGGGGTGCAGAGGCACCCACACATACTAGTGTCAACAGCAGGTTGCGGCGACTTCT
The DNA here is from genome assembly GCA_015108635.1 of Andinoacara biseriatus. Lineage (NCBI taxonomy): Eukaryota > Metazoa > Chordata > Actinopteri > Cichliformes > Cichlidae > Andinoacara > Andinoacara biseriatus. The sequence goes on along the minus strand of VUQJ01020158.1, from coordinate 59,054 downwards.
TGAACCACACGTGGTATTCACTGTTGTGGTGGAGAATAATGATTGACTGGCTGGAGCCTGATCTGCGTCAGACAGAGTAGGAGACTCTGAACTGTGCTGCAGGCAATTACTTTGTTTTAGAGGAAAAGATGGAGGGAAGGAGAGAAAGGGAGTGCGGGGGGGGGGGGGGGAGAAAAAAAAAGAATGGGGAGGGATCCGCTTTCTTGAAAGGCTGCTATGCGTTAACAGTGGCACCTGGTGGTCGCCTGCAGAACTGCTTTTGGGATATGACTAAAGAAAATGGAAGCAGGTAATGTGTTTGTGCCTTCTCTTGCCTCTGATAGAACTGACTGTTGTCATCCCCCCTTTTTGTTTTATTCCTGTTCTGTATTCCATCACTAGCAGCAAAGTTAATGACCCATAAGTCCTGCATACACTTATATGCAGTTCTTTCTATCCTTGAAGACTTTCCATTGACTTTATATTGATTTTTAACCTCTAACCCAATAGCCTTTAAAGGTGCTACTTAGATTGCTTGATTGGTCAATACTGCGCTCTCAAAGTAATTACATCCGACATTTTACTAATTGTACGCTTTGCAATTTAGGCAACTGACTGTGGCCTGTTTGTCCACGTTGCTCATAAGCTCAGCTGGACTGCAGCAAAAAGGATGTTGCAACTAAACTCTGCCAACTAAAGCTGACCTTTTGCTTATTTGCTTATATCCAAATCAAAGAGCCTGTAACAAAAGAACCATATGACCACAATGGATGAATAAAACTTCATGCAAAAGGTAAGGTCTTCTATTCTCTTGCTTGCTTTCTTGCTTTAGTGGGTAGAACGCAAGCTAAGCCTAACCCGGCTGATCAGTAACCTGGTAGATGTTGAAACTAAAGATGTAATTTTTTTTTAGGATTCATGAGTACATCAATCCATCCCCAACCATATCCATCATTGAAAATCTTAATATAAAGATAATTAATATCACAGCACTTATCAACAATTAACCACAGCAATTAACCTAAGCCCAGTTAGTGGGGTTGGGTTAATTGGTGATTCTAAAGGTGTGAATGTGAGTGTAAATGGTTGTCTGTCTCTCTGTGTTAGCCTGTGACGAACTGGCAGCCTTACAGGGTGTACCCTGCCTCTCGCCCTATGATAGGCGGGATAGGCTCCACCCCCACCCCCTGGATGGATGGATGGATGGATGGATGGATGGATGGGAAACAACAAACTTCGCAAAACATTCTCAGCCCTATTTCAGACACTGCTCATATATGCTTGATTGCTGTGAGAAATGAAGGCCTTTATGGATAGTTGTTATAAATGCTGGTTGCGATTCATTCACACATAAGAGGACGTTCTTGCGGAAAGTGCCAGAATGCACAGTGCCGTGATTTGGAAGAAGAATTTTCCACCTAACGGCTTCATCAGTGACGAGTTTTGAACGTTATTATAAAGATAAAATCTTAATTAATGACCCAACAACTTTTCAGTAAATCCTTCTGCTCCATTTTCCTTCAGAAATCTCATCATTCAGTAACTCGTGCACCCTGCTTATACTGAAATCATGTTACTGTCTTACTGATTTATTTAGGTAGCTAAAAAGTTAATAAGCAGAGTTACAGATTGTGTTTTTTTTTAAAGAGCGTAGAAACATCTTTTGAGACAGCAAATATAAAATCATTTCAAATGTGCATGGAAGAATATACTCCCAGCTGGGGTGGAAAAACTTTCTGGTAAAATGTTTCCGCAGTTTGGTGAAAGTTTTCAGAGTTTGCTGAGGGGGTTTTCTCGTGTGTTGATGAGCTCAATGTGTAGCTCATGATGAAACTGAAATATAGTGAGTTTGGGATTATTCTATGTACTAGTTACTAGATTTGAACTCTGAGATTGCTTTGCTTACTTTTAGCTTTATTTAGATCTGTGTAGGTTCCTAGCAATCCATGTCATGGTAGGCTTAATGCTCCAGCCCCACTAGGGAAAACACTGGTTGGAGAGAGCGATACAGTAAGACCCAAATTATTGTGACCATGTGCAATGACCTTATAGTCTTGTTGCCTTTGACATTGTTGCTTCAAAGATGGGTATCGAGTCTCAGTCTGTTGCCATCTTCAAAGCGACTTTGTTGCATCAAGACGATGATAAACTCAAGTTGGCAATTACATGCAATCTGCGATAAATCAGTGAAAATCACACATCTGTTGTCACAGAGAAATTGATGTTACACAGAAATTTACACCAACTACTCACATGCAGAATCCAGGAAACGCCACCTAGATTTGAACCAGAAATCTCTCAGCAGATAGTGACGTAGTTACAGCAGGACAGCGATTTACCTGCAGAATGACGGAAGCATTCTGCGGCACTGCTTTTACATCGTAATATAATCAGAATACAACCAGCTGAGTTGAGTTCTCCACTGCAAAGACACATATCACAGATAAGCTGCACTCATCAGTGTAGAATAACTCAGATTGATTGCAACATTTTCTGTCTGAGAGTCCAACCACAATTGTTTGGAGACAGGTTGCCTCCCACCAGGCCATCTGTGCAATCGCCTTGCAATCAAAAGTTGTCACCGCAACTACTTACAATCAGGCTACGATAACAAAAAAAAAATTCAGTGCAACTACGTGTGACTGAGCCATAAATGCTTGAGTATTTAGCTGCCTAATTAAAGCACAGTTTAAAGAAAAATTAATTAAGGCAATACTAAAAAAGTTAAATGGTAAAACTCTCCCCAACACTCCACTCTGGATTTTTCATCTCCAGTGGATTTTCTAGCAAAAATGTTTCATGTCTCTTTCAGCTGCACTTTTGCTTTTATTGAGACACCACCTTCTTCACCTCTGCCAAGCACGAAAATGTTTTGAGATATTTTCACGTCTGGTGCTGCCATGCTTTTATGCTCAATGTGATAAACAGTTGGGTAGAAATCTGCCTTCAGGCATTTTGAAATGCCATCGCTTTTTTTTTTGTAACGAGGCGCATAGCTGCAAGTGGTTTTAAATGTGCAAATGTTAATTGCTGAATGCAGCAACATTATTAATGGGTTCTTGCTGTGTAAAAGCCCACAAACAAAAGAGGGAGATGTGAGGAGAAATCGTCATGGCATGTTTTTCTTGTGCCGCTGCACCTCAAAGGAGAGCTCTAGCTGACAGAAAGTAAGTTAAAAGCTGCCTTCGTGACTGACGAATGGTGCAATATGTTGAAAAGTCATCACAAAAGTATTAGCTCTTTCACTTTATATGACATCCTGCTAAATTTACCTTCCAAGCCTCTTGTTTCATAGATGCCTTGCCATGTATTTCAAGCAGTGATGAGCTACAGTTCCCAAAATTTGTTGCGTTAAATAAATGATCCCTCCAAACCAGCGCACCATAAGGCAAACTACAGTTTTAAGATTTTAAGACAGAATACAGGATGAGTTTTCTTCTGTGCATTAATGCAGATTTGTTCTTGAAAATCCTTTCAGGCATTAATGAAATGCCTTTAGATTTCATCCCACATACGGCATCACATCTTTCTCTCTTTTTTTTTTTTCTTTCCAACCAGAGAAAGATTTGATAAAACTGCATGCTCTCTGTCTGCTGGGCCTGACTATCATTCCTGACACGTGCCCAGTACAAGTGCAGTTTTGTGCTACTGCCCATTCAGCGGCTCCACTGCGAGTGTCAGGGGTTAATTGTCATGTTAAAGGGCACACACACAATTTTTTTCCCTCCCCCAAATATTCAGCCCGAGGATTTGAAGTTGCAGTCCACCGTCTGCAAACCTGTGTCTCCAAGCTTTTCAAATATTCAAAAGAGTCGTGCTCGAACCATTTTGTCCGATTTTTACCAGCTGCACGACTGGACGCGCCGCTTTCAGGACAAATATTCCAAGAACGTATTCAATTACAAAATCACCTTGCTTTGGTTGCCAGGCAACATTAGTGCAAGAACTGCTGTATGAGTTTTCTTTCAGCCTCTCGGGTGATTTGTCTTGTGTTGTTTGTGTACATTAGTCTGAAAGAAATGGGAGGAGGTGGGAAGAAAATGTTGGAATGGGATGGGTGCAATGGTACAGACACAAACACAAGTCCTTTGTAGTGCACGCAACCACCCACAGAACAACACGGATTCACTCTGACTTTAAACTTTCAGGTTGTGTCTGTGCTTCTCCCGCTTTTTAATTGTGGTGTCCTTGACTTCCCTGTCAAGCACTTTGTGATGTTCTGCAAACTGTCCCTCATGAATAAATTCCACATTGTCTCTCTTACACGCGCAGGCTTCCTGTACATATGATGGCGTGCATGCACAAGCTGTTTTATGGCAAAGTGCATATTTTAGACAACAGTCTGCATTATAGCGCCGGTCCAGCTCTGAGCATGTGTGGTGTGTGCATCTGTGCAGAAAAGGCTGAAAGCAATCATTTTACTATTTGCAAAGGTATTCAGAGGCACAAGGTTTCTGCCAGTGTCCACCATTTTTTATATCAGTTGCTGGCCGTGACAGCCAGTGTATTAAAAGCTTAAGTCAAGCACCTGCCTGTCCAAAGGACCAACTAGAAGGGCACTCACTAGAGCGCATCCCTCGCCTTCCCAAAGTTTCGATGTGCCCATATGACTCTGCAATAGATACCAGCTGATGGTGTTATACGCCATCATAAATAATTTTCAGCATCATTAGATCCAGAATCCTCCTTCAGTCGTGAACAAACTTTGCTATATGGCAGAATTTATGGGCATGTTGCACCGTAATTTTCTGACTAAATATGTGAATATTGCCCCAGTCTCACGATGGCAACGAATACTTTTGCAAAAAAATCCTGGATCCAGATCGCGATGCCACCGTCGGAGCATGAATGGGTGCCAACGTTGGATAGAAAGCGCTCAGAAATAAAAAACAGTGCTTTTATGAATGTGTGTGTGTGTGTGTGTGAATGGGTAAATTAAAAAATGTTGTATAAACCTGTAAAAAAGAACTTAATACCAAATTAATATCTCGCATAAACTAACTGATATCACTGAGCTAATGTATTGTATTAGCCTGCTGTCCTCATTTTTCATTTTTACACGTATAAAAACAATTTAAAGAAGTTGAAATAATTATTTAATTAAGACTTAATAAGAACTTAAAGATAGATGAGCATACAGTTCAGCTTATAGTCATTAGTTAATGTGCTTTCACATATTAGTGTCTGTACGTGCTGTGTGAAATAAACCCCAGCGTCTCCCTGTGTGTGTGTCTCTGCTCTCTTCTGTGTGCAGAGCAAATCAGCGTCACAGCGAGTGGAGGCATGCAGCTCGTCCTATATGTGCGTATAGCAGCGTAAGGTAAAGTATTTGAGGCTCTGCGTGTATATGTTTATATTAGCGATCCAGAGAGGCGCTCTCTGCCATCCTCATCGTCATCTGTCCCTGTGGTTCAGCTGACAAACACACAGGTACAAATGCCCACCCAAAGGTTAACAAGCGCAGGACACCATGCGTGCTTTCCTTCGAGCGGCAGCGCCGTGTGATGTATGTATTGTTCCGATCGTATTTTTCTTTGTACTTGAAGTGGAAAACGAGTGAATTGCTGTTATCCGAGACACATGGGAATTCGTCATTCCTTGCACAGACTGGAATAACTTTATTTGCCCAGAAGAAATAAATGGCCCCCGCGTTTGTCTCGAGGACACTGATGCAGCAACATTTTGACAAATAAGATTACAGTGACAGTTTGGGCTGTTACACATGGCGGCAAGCTACCGTACACATGGTCCTGAGCGCACTTTTTTTCTTTAACAGCATAGATGTATTTGTTTGGTCTCAAGCCCCTTTGGAAGTTTTCTCTCTCTCTCTCTCTAGAGCTTTTGTTTGATTGTATCCGTGTGGTCCACATTTATTTGTGTTACCTTTTGGGTAATTATATGTAACAGCGCTTAAATCTGGGAATGGATTTGTGGAAATCGAAGTGAAATCTTAGCACACTAGTGGTTACTGCCCCTATGGGGAAGGCTAACTGTTCCCCCACTTAGTCTTCCTGCTGCATTAGCTAACTGTATAACCAAGAGAATAACAAGTGGAAGTGATAATGGGGTTAGCCCATACTGCCTAATTTATAAATTACTGTTACAAGAACCTTCCTGGTCACAGAAAAAAAAAAAAGGAACTCTTCAAACCAAAAAGCATGACAGCGTTTATAAACTTGTCTGTAGAAATTGTGGCACATAAGGTCAGATACATTATACAGTACAAACCTCATTGACAGATGAGCATACAGTTCAATTAGAGAAAGGTTATAGCCAAGCCAAACATTCTGTAACAGTATAATTATTAGAGAAGAGGACAAATGTCAAAGACCTCATTAAGCTCCTTTGGTGCCGGTGTGTCCAGTGTATAAATCCAAATAGCCTCCGTTCTGAGCAGCGAGGCAGTGATGTCACCCCCTCTGTAGCAGAACTTAACCTATTCATTGCCATGAAATCTGACTGGGGTCAACAAGTGTGAAGCACTTTTCCGAAGGCTCGGGGAAGGGAGATTGGGTATTACATAAAGTGCAAGAAAGCTGCAGTTGTACATCTCTCGATGAAGTGAGCTCAGCAGTTTGCTTCCAAACCTTTGATCTTCAGCCCAAACATCAGTCACGGTTCTGATACAGGGGCTAAATCTGCCCAAGTCTTTTTTCACCCAAAATTCTTTGAAGGCCTGGCCATCCGACCCACAGACAGACGCAATCAGCGATTGATTTTTCCGACTGGGAACTCAGACCCTCACTTCATGCCAGGACACCTCCGACTCTTGCAATTATAGGTGAGGATTTCTTGAGTCATAATGACTTTATTTTTTTTTATAGAAAGAACACAAATGTGCACAAATAATATGCTCCATTATGGCTCCTGGGTGTGATGATTTGCCTTAAAGGTGAGACCAGAAGGAGACACAAACTCAGCCTCAGGGAGTCACAAGCTAGTGTACTCCTCTTGTCAGGCCCAATCCTTTATAAATGGGAGGGTTGCTTCAGGAAAATATGCATCAAATCAAACATGCAGATCCATCCACTGTGACAGACCCCTTGGGAAATAGGGGAGCATTAGAAATTGCAGATGATATTCTCAGAAAAGAAATCTCTACACTTTTTGGAAAGCTGACTCATGTTGTGTCTAATTAAGGTATTATTCCTTGGCACTTTCATGTAACAGGAGATTGGGGACCATCCTAAAAGTTCATAATAGCCCTTTGCTTGATCTTATTTTCCTGTTCAGGGTCAGGATTAGCATTATAGCTCAGTTCACATTCACCACTTTTTATGGAATTTCCACCTAGTTGGCACATCAGACTGGAAGTCTTGTGACACAGAACAAGTCTGAGGACAAAATGCATGTTTGAGATTTAAGTTAAATGGTAATATCTTCTAGTTTCTGCCTGTGTGTAAAACACAGCCTAATCATAAGTGGGTGAATGCTATTTACACTACTTCCGTCCATGGAGTTCCTGTCTCAGCCTTTTGAAGGTTACTTTTAGCAATGTTACATCCATCTACAGACAGGTGCTCAGACTTTCTCCCCAGAATCACCTCAAAGGGAGAGATTGTTGCGACAATCTCTCCCTTTGAGCCTGAACTGCAGTGTTCTTTTGTGCGTGCTATTGCTCCAAAGCAAATCACTGTTGGAGTCTCTTTATACGGTTTTCAGTATGTTAGAAAACTTGAAAATGGTTAAGTAATGGTTGCAAATTGCCATTTGTCAAGTTGACTGCCCGTGCTACAGTTCAAACAGACTCTGTTCCCTGTAAGAATTGTGCCAAGTTAAGCTAAAAGGTAGTTGCTAACAGTGAGTGCTGATCAGGTGAAGAAAGTGCATGCTCAGTGGACAAGCAGGTATAATTTCTGGGTGAGCTACTGAGTGACACCAATTTGTCAACCAGCTTGCTGCAGAATTGCATTTTAACTAGTTTTCTAAGCTAAAGGACATGTTTAAAGAGGAATTATATTGTTGCAGTTTGGTTCCTGACTCTGAATTACACAGTCTCCAGTATAGCATACCTCGCTGGCTCTGCTGCATTGTAGAAAAATACCAGAAATTTCTTGCTGCTGATACAATATTTGTGTGTCCTCTGCTTCTACAGAGGTGTCCTTAAGCATGGCAGTGAACAAAAGGAGCCTTTCTTAGCTCGCTCGCAAAAATATAAGCTAAAAATATACTGCCGTGTTTGTCTTTTCTGCATCTCACCAGCAAAGATGACTGGAAGCTGAACTCTGCTCGATGCTTAATGCTGTTTTCCGACATAAATTTTCACCGAGCCCTTTGAGTTGTCACAACTAAGCCCCTCTCCTCCAACACTTGGAAGACTTTTGATTGTTTTAGTGTGTGTTGTTTCAGGTCGATGAGTTATGAATGAGGCATGTGGATAGAGATTTAAAATTCATGACTTTTTTATCTGTCCCAGCAAACATCACTGAGAAAGTGACACTGTGTCCCTGGCAAAAAAAAAAAAAGGTCATGGTCAGAAGGAGGAAAACTGTAATTGTTATGAGGTGGACGGTTTGAGTGGAGGTTGTTTCCAACAATCTAAAGGTGCAATCTAAAGGTAAGCATTTAACGACTATTATGAACAAGCCACTTTTTAAATATGCAAACCACGTTAGTGCCATTTATTTTTATGTAAATGTAAACTGTGTTGTTCTCTTAGTGTGTGTTACAAGGTTAGCTTATTTCTACAGGCCTTTGAGTATTAAGTAGTGTCCAGGACGTTGGCACAACCATTGGAAATTTTGGCCCTTAACTGGACACTCAGGCTGTTGTCAATCAACATCAAAATGTTTGGTGAGGTATCTACATGTACTATAATGATCACCCTCAATTTTAGTACATACACAATCGCCAAAAGTATTCGCTCATCTGCCTTCACATACATGACCTTGAGTAACACTATTCAAATCCATAGGGTTTATTATTATCTCGGCCCACCCTTTGCAGCTATAACAGCTTCAACTCTTTTGGGAAGGCTTTCCACAAGGTTTGAGAGTGTTTCTGGGAATTTTTGACCATTCTTCCAGAAGCGCATTTGCGAGGTCAGACACTGATGAGAAGGCCTGGCTCACAGTCTCTGCTCTAATTCATCCCAAAGGTGTTCTATCAGGTTGAGGCCAGTCAAGTTCTTCCACACCAAACTCACTCATCCATGTCTTTATGGAGCTGCTTTGTTCACTGGTGTGCAACAACAAAAGTTGGTAGCATCAAACTGTCCAAAATGTCTTGTTATGCTGAAGCATTAAGAATTCCTTTCACTGGATCTAAGAGGCCGACCCCAACTCCTGAGAAGTAACCCCACACTATAATTCCCCCCTCTGTCACTTTACACCTGGCACAATGCAGTCATACAAGTACCGTTCTCCTGGCAACCACCAAACCCAGACTCGTCCATTGGCTTGCCAGATGGAGAAGCATGATTCATCATTTAAGAGAGAGTCCAGTGGCGGTGTGCACGGCATCCATGGCAATCATGTGCAAATGCATTGTGCTTGGTGATGTAAGGCTTGGATGCAGCTGCTCGGCCATGGAATCCCATTCCATGAAGCTCTCTACACACTGTTCTTGAGCTAATCTGAAGGCCACATAAAATTCGGAGGTCTGCAGCGACTGACTCTGTTGTTGGTGCACTATGTGTCTCAGTATCCACTGACCCCGCTCTTTTATTTTGCGCATTATTTTACATGGCCTACCACTCGTGGCTGTGTTGCTGTCATTCCCAATCATTCCACTAACAGTTGACTGTGGAATATTTAGTAACGAGGAAATTTCAGGACTGGACTTGTTGCACAGGTGGCATCCTATCATGGTACCACACTGGAATTCACTGAGCTTCTGAAGCTAAATTCTTGGATGTTTGTAGAAGCAGTCTGCATGCCTAGATTCTTGGTTTGAAACACATGTGGCCATGGAAGTGATTGGAATACCTGGATTCAATGATTTTAACTTTACAATCTAAAACAAAATCATCTAAATCCTGTGCGTAACTAATAAAACCCCTACAAAGTATTCTTAAGTACTCCAAGTCTTACTTATAATTAGAAAAATTTGATAAAAATTAACAGCTTCTTCAAGAAATGATCTCTTTGACACTACTACTGTTGGTTCTCATGTTATGGATGCAGCATGCTAACCAAGCTGATCAGTGTTAGCTGATAACTTAGCAATCCACACTCCATGCCCAAATTTAGACACCTTGGACTTAAAAAAAACAATATGGTGCCAACAAAAACACTGATGTTGAGCCTTCAAAATGTTGAGTCCAGAAACCATCCATCTTTTATATACAGCCTATGGTTATGGTCATGACATCAAGTTTGGAATGATGCTGGATCGCAGGAGCCTGGAAAACTCTATGAGGTACTTTAACTGAAGGCCTCCTCTTTCCATGCAGATTAAGCAAAATTTGAGATGCATCTCAGTGTGTCCTGAGTACACATTTATGGGCCTCTTGGGAATGTAGTTGTTAAGTCCATGAGTCCAAGCATTTGGATTTAGCTGAAAGTCTTGCACTAAGTACAGTCTTACAGCATAGCTGTAGACAGTCTTTTCCCTCTTGAAACACAGCGTAATGTATTAAAATGACTGCTATCTACACATAAACACACATTAAATTAACACAGAGAGCTGTTTTTTGAAAAGAAATTATGCAATATCATGCAACATGCCTAAGCATGATGTCAGTATATGGATTTGAGTTTTGAAGAAAGTTTTCACAGAGCATCATCACTTCAGGTTGTTGGTAGTTTCCCAAGGCAACAACAGTAATATCCTAACAATCAATGAGACTCGTGTTCTCCTGTAACCTTCCCAAAGGATGCAAAAGATGATGCTCCTGGTTCATTGAGTCTTGCTTATAGTTGATCCCTCAGGAGCCAGCTGACTGAGACGAAGTTGAGGTAAGTCTAATATTAGCTCAGACACTCTCTCGTGCTTCCGTCTTTCAAAACTTATGGATAGCAGAGACAAGTCCAACATCCAATCTCAACTCATTGTTAGATAAGAAAGATGCTCCGGTGCTAGGTTCTCTAGCTGATGGATTCAAGACTCTTGCAGGAAGGGATTTGTAGACACTAAAGTGAATTGAATTTATGACCAACAATGCAGCTTGGGAAAATCTGCTATTTGCATGGCAGTAAATACAGATAGGCCTTGCATTTCCAGTCAGAACTACAAGAAAGAGAGAGTGTGGTGTAAACTTAAAAAAAAAATACTAATTGAAGATCGCTATGTTACTCCATGTGTGAGACCATGCTTATAATTTCACAATGTTTTGCTTGGTGAATTAAATATTCTATTATAAAAGAAAAGTTTTGGATTTTTTAGCTGACCCAATTGAATGCTCGTGGACAAAAAGAGAGAAAATAGGGCGATAGCGAGCAAGCCACAAGGAGGGAGGGAGGGTTTTAGTGAGGAGAAATATTTCAGAAAGATGAGAAAATTAATTCCTGGGGTTTATTCAACTCATATCGCTCCATCCTATCTGGGATTATACTTGGGCTTCAGAAAGAAGGTGGAAAGAGTGAGAGGAGCCAGACAAAGGACAAGGATAAAGACGGGATCAGATGGAGGTGAGGAAGGGGGAAGTGCAGCGGGTGGCTGAAGTGGAGGGAAGGCTTATCGGCGTGACGCACTCCTGGGCCGCCGTCCTCCACCTCTCTTCCGTGTCTTTGAGATGAAAGCTCTTATAGGCCAATGGCTGTGCAGAGGTCAGCGTCTCGCCCACACTCGTCTGTCGTATTAACCAAAACCCTTCTCAGACACAATGCTCTTCAGGTCTGGAGACACGTTTTTTTTTATATATTATTTCCTCGCTCTTGTATCCATCCGAGCAGAAAATCAGCTGCCTGTAAAGCAGATGTTACAATTTCATCGCTGTCTGGTTTTGAAAATAAAGGAGCAATAGTTTAAAGAAATCACACACAGACAACACAAACATCTTTTTTTTTTCCTCATTACGGGGATGTAAGGCAATCTGTACCAAATCTGACAGGTAAAATTTTAAAGTGATATAGCGATTACACCTGGATGGCAGATTTCAGCACCTTTTCTCGAGGAACTTAGGTAAGAAAATGAGAATTATTTCATTGTTGTATGATTTATTTTTTTAGGTTGTGGTTTCTGTTATTTATGACTTTGTTTTGAAAGAGCAGTGGAAGAGCCAGATACATTTTATTAGGGTAGTCAGGCCAAACAATTGTTTAATACTGGGCAAAGAAACTGATGGCTCATTATTTTTCTATCCTAGAGAAATTCAGTTCTTCTGTAATTTGACATACCTCATTTAATCATTAGTTATTATTAATCTCTGTCTCTCTTCCACAGCATGTTTTTTTGTCCTGTCTCTCTCCCCTCAGCACCAACTAGATGACCCCCCCCCCCCCCCCCCCCCCCCCCCCCCCCCCCCCCCCCCCCCCCCCCCCTCCCCCTCCCC
>VUQJ01020158.1:23473-33796 GCA_015108635.1 Andinoacara biseriatus | reverse complement strand
AAGCAGAAATCGCTTCACACTGTGTCTGCATGGACTCTCTCATTATGTGTAGATTTTCCTGACGGCGCTGACAGTCCAGCTCTGACTAGCTCATTCTTGGCATCTGTGGGGAGCTCCAGCTGTTTTAGGGGAACTAAAATTAGTGGTTAAACAGGTTTAACACTGATACCTGCTTTGACTAGTAGCGCTCAACAAGAAAGAAGAGAGAGAAAAAACATCGCTTATAATAACACAGCATTAGCACACCAAAGCCACTATCAGAAAGGTTTTTCTCTCATCTTTAAAAAAAATTCTTTAGCCATAATGCACTGCATAATTCCTGCGTATGCTAGTGAAGTCTAAGGTGTTGTCTAATGAATGAATTTGGGCATCTGGCGTAAGTATCACTATTTTGGGGGGGATCGAATCCACAGGCAGCAACTTTGTGAAACTGGCAGCTGGGGTCCTACAATGTGAACTAGCTCAGTTAGGCCTAAAAAAAACATGCTCACAAATGAGTATGATGCAACTCTCGCTCACTGGTTAGCATGCTAACTAGGACGAATCATTTAGTTCAAACTATTAGATAAACGTTTGAAACATTTGACTAAAAAAGTGATGTTTTCAGATATGATCTAAATGAGATTAAAAAAAACAACTTGAAATTAGTGGCACTGTAATATAAAACAGCTATTCCCACAATGCACCGAGGGCAGCGTCACGATCTGGGTCTATTTCCTGGGACCTACCGCTGTGCCGTGATCCCATAAAGCCGCAGTATCCCAGCCTCTTTTTCACACCACTTTAACCAGATTGTAAATAGCAGCAGGTAGTTTGAAAGATGACATTTTGTTAATTTCAATGGTGTTTGTCCTGGAAAAATCAGATAATTTTCACATAATAATAATAATAATAATGTTTTACACATGCTTATTAGATTTCTGTCCGCAAGACAAATGCCACTTGCAACAATTCTGTGAACGTGCAGGCAGGTCTTAGTGTGCCAAAAACATTTTAGGTTGTAATAAAGTGTTAATTAACAGATTTTTGGCGACATTACATTCACTCTCCAGGCTAAATGCAATGTTGTATAGCGTTCACACTTCATATCCTTATATCTATCCATGTGATAGGTCCATCCTGCAAATTTTACCAAAATTGGTCAATTTTAATTTTTTACCATATTTCGGCCCTGCCGACCATGGGTCACTAAGCTTCCTTTGTATTTCCATTGAAAACAATGACCAAAAAAATGCACGTTTTTTTAAATTAACATATCTTTGCTCAGGAATGAGCTATAACCATAATTCAAATTAATTTTAATGGGAGTAGCTATATAAAAGCTTTCTCTATAACTATGATAATTTAAAAAGTGAACTATTGATATCATGTTAAAAGTAACACACTTAATAATATGCCAGTACTTGTAGAGTTCACACTCCAACGTAGCTGGTTGTATTGCACCTCAACACTGGTTAACGCTTGCCATAAAATAAATAAATAATAACTAGCGAGCATGGACTATATGTGAAAGATATAAATAGCTTCCAGGTCTAAAACGTGAGTTCATTGTGGATTTGCCTCAAATTCTTCCTTGTTGCAAAAGAAGCAAAGTTATATAAAAGTCAATGATTAATCCTCGAGTTTTTGTTTGTTTTTCCAGCTCCCTCTCTGTGAACATAATGAACATAATGATCGCTTTGCAAATGCTGAGCTAGGGTCAAAAAGGATGATAAAGCCTTAGGTGTGCAGTAACCGGAGAGTTTTTACATCCACCTTTTCTATAAAGTCAGTGCTAGCTACCGTAGTGTGCAGCTACTATTCCTGTGCCAACTAATGTCAGAGGAGAACATCTTTTTTATATGTTTTTAAGCAGTTGTGGTTATAAACTCTACACTTGTTTTTAAAGAAAAACACAAAATTGCAGAACTGCCTTAAATTGCATATTTATGTGGGGGAAGATTTACAATCACAGCAGCCAAAGTTACAATGCTTTTAATAGTTAAATCACAGCATCCAGTAGTAGTATTAACATAAATTAATAATAGCCATCTTAATATAACCGTAACATACTCTAATTTTGACATAACAGAAGAAATACTCTAGGGCTGATGAGCACTCAAAGAGCGAGCTGTCAAAAAAAAAAAATAAGAGGGCAGAAACGACTGCTTTAAAGACCTGGACTCTACTTTTCTATCTTTGATGTTATATTCAAATGTCTTGTAGGAGGAGAACAAGAGGAGGTGGAAGTGCTTTCATCAGCACTGTGCAGTGTCTGAAGTCTGTCCTTCAGGACTGTATGCCAACCCAACAACCAATCCCGAACACTGCCAAACTGGGATTTAGAACATTTTGAGGAAATTAAGTCCTTCCTGAAAACGCCACCACATACAACCTGCTTCTCTATCTGTTGCTCGGTCCATTGCCCTTCAGGTTTCTGTGTGAAAGCCAGTCTGGAAGTTTTCTATCACTTCTGCTAATCTTAAATAATTCCACTTCAGGAACCTTTTAATTTGTCTTCCCTGCATTTCAAAGGCTGGATGTTTCTCCTTTCAGTTCAAAGCCAGAATCCAACTCTTAAGTGTAATGCATTTATTCCCCCTCTTCCACTCGCAGGCTGCTAGGTGTTCTGAGAGCATTATAAAACGGGGACGCACCTGCACATCCCTATTGACGTGCATTTAAATAAAAAAGTATTTTTTTGTTGTTGTTGTTTGAAAATGAAAACAAAGGTCACATGGGCAAGAGAAAGCATGATCGTGCTGTCCTCGTAAATGCAGAAGGCACCCACACGGGTTAATGAAGGTCCCGAGGCAAATTGCTGCCTAACAAATGTGTAAATTCAAATGTGCAAGTTAAGAGGTTGTGTGGGAGTTTTTATGTTTACTGTTCAGCTATTTAAAAAAAAAAAAAAAAATTCCAGGTGAACAGCTCTGTGGTGGCTTTAGTTGCAGCTTTCAAAGTCCAGGTTTACATTGCGGGGAAGAGGACAAAAAAGAAACACACAGGTTGTTGGGAGTCACACAGAGATAAAGGTAAATTTTCTGTCTTCTTTAATGATGAGCTCGCAGCTAGGTCAAGCATCAGCAACAGCCTCCAGTTCACTCAGGGACCGATCCCCCTTTGGCCTTTTGACTCCCATTAGCCTCTTGCATTTGTGCCACATGGATAGCAGGTGTTCATCACCAGACGCAGGTCCGCGACGACGTCTCCTGGCAGCTGTTACAGTCTATGTCACTTCATGATTTCTCTGTAGGGAAAGTCACTCGATCTTGTTTATGAAAGATTTAACTGCAAATGGTTTTCAGGTCAGATCTTCCATCTCGATATTTCCGCAGAGACGAATGCGAACTGACAAAGTAGCATGTACCACATGGGATGCCGCCTCAGAGTGGTGAGCTATCACAACACGGGGCGTCTATGATAACAGCAACTAAAACTGAAACAGAAAATCAGATATAAGTGTTGCACTTTATTAGGAATATTTTAACATACATTGTATAAATCACTTATGAATACCCACAGAGGGAGTTAAAATTCTTGATGAGTGTGCTTCAGTATTTTGTGCATTGGAATGCACATTGTGTGTTTGCGTCACATTATTTTACATTATTGAATTTGAAGTGCTGCACTGTAACTGCACTTGCACTAACAATTGTGCACCGTCATATTTTAATATTTTAATCAGTGCTATGATTTTGTTAGTCTAATATAATCGTGTGCCTCCTTAGCCCCAAAGTGGAGCATGTTCTCAGGGGGTGTTGGACTCCAGGGTTGAACTGGTCTCCTGTTTGGGATATTTATGGACAGGATCTCATGAAGTACCTTGGGGAGTAGCTTCGGTAGCTAGTAGTTTGAGGCAGTTTTGCAGTCTGAGATGGATTGCTCCCTCTGGGTCATCTCTCAGCTCGCCCTTGGGACGTTGTTCATCCAAGTGAGGGATTTTACGTATATTTCGAGATCTCGAGTGATGTGAAGGTGGACGGTGAAACAATGGAATGGCAGATTGGTGGACCATCTGCAGTAATGGGGTTGTTGTAGTGGACTGTTGTCATGAAGACAATTTACCAGTCGACCTATGTTGCACTTCTCACCTGCAGTCTGGGTAATGACCTAAAGAATGCAGTTCCAGGTACAAGTAGCATTGAGTTTCAACCAAAGGATGGTTGAGCTCAACCTTAGAGATGTTTAGAGTCACTGCCCCATCACAAAGGAGCCAGCTTAGGTTAGGTGCCTCTTCTTGGAAATTTTCCCTGCATCCAACTGGGAGGAAAACCTTTGATAGACCAAAAACTCTAAGAGAAATCAAATATCTCTCTGGTCTGGAAGCACCTGGAGATCCCCTGGGAGGAACTGGAAATGATGCTGGGGAAATGGGTAGCGCGCTGCCACCCTGTTACAACTTTAGATAAGAAAAAGAAAGTGGTTGGATCAATGGATAATGCATTTCTTTGTCTCGTGTAGGTTGTTTTTGAGAGGTTGTTTCACCCCACTGACATAGAGGTACAGTGATTTCCTAAAGTTAACTAATGGCAGCTGCTTTTCCTCCTGCTTTATTTTGAAGGTCAACTTTGCAGGTGGCTTTCTGTAGTTTGACTTCTTTCCTTTCTTCTTTGCTTACTTTTCTTATTCCCTTGAATGACTTTACCTGGGCCTTATTATCCTTCTACCTGGGTTAAATATAGCATCTGCATTTTCTCGCCTGCCAGTGTTCCTTTATTTATTTTTGCTCTAGTTTTTTAGCTGTAGGGTTTCCTGCTACACTGTGAAGCAGACAGACAGACAGTAGGCCACGTGTCTGCATTGTTGGATACTTATTTTTGTGACTACTACTGTTAAAGTATCTAATAAAAGGCACCTAAAACCCAGTAATATGAATAAGATTTGCCATTTTTAAGTTTGTTTGAATCTGTAAAGCATTCATTTGTGGACACAAATAAGACTCCAGTCAACACAGTTCTTATTTTCTCAGAACACATATTAACAAATTCCTCCATACATGCATTTAAAGCATATTCAAACAAGTATGCACATTTATGTAAATCCTGCAAATGGTATTAGACTAATCTTACTTTACAAGTTAATCAACTAAAATCTTTTGGGACTTTTCCGCCATAGTTATAGGGCATCATTCTGTACTGCTCACATGTCAAATAACACAATTTCTCTGCAGTCTAACTACTCAAAGATATTCCACTAACAGTCTGAAGTTCAGATGATTCAAGCCAGGGGAAAAAACTTTAACTTTGCACTGCCAAAATAACAGCCGAGTGTATTTCTGAGTATTCGGCTGTGCTGTTATCCAGCAGGACAGACTATTCCAATATTAATCCATAACCAGAGGGAATTGTCTCACAGTCCCCACTGACTCTGGACTCTGCAGCCAAGCTTGGCTGTTAAACAGTGTTCGAGACCGCTGCTCACGAGTCTGCTCACGTTGGGCCCAGCAGCAGATTGCCCTGCCTGCTCTAACGCAGTGCCACTATTGGCTCACGCCACATTGGGTATGGCTCAGGCATCATTGGCTTCCTGAAAACATTAAGGTCTTTTCTGCTGCTCAGATGGTCCACTATAGACCCTTTTGTGCCACGAAGGAAAATGAATGGGGGAGGATTTAAAAAGGAGGCAGAGGAGGAAAAGAGATTGACGCATCGGTGCAGGAAGAACTGGTGCTCACTGATATATAGTCTGAGCCAAAAGCTGTGTTTTCTTTTGTTTTTTTCCTCTTAGGAACACTGGGATTCATATGCTCCGTAGCTTTATTCACATCAAGAAAAAGAAAATCACATCTTTAACCTGATATGACCCAGAACTAATGGTTTTTTTAAAACAGACAAGAGATGCGATCTGGGGAGCATTAGGCTAAAAATCAACTTGTCTCTTCCTGTACAGGCGCGCGGCGCCTCGAAATAAGATCTTGTTCCTGCTGTGACCTAAAATCCTATTCCATTGCTGCACGGCTTTGGCAACAACTTAATCTTTTCTAAACTCTGACATATTGGGACTCCATTCAACAAAGACAGCACTCCAGAACTGATGGTTTGTGATTTAAGTGTTGAGTCGTGACCAGTTTCAGAATAAAGCTGAAAAAAACAACTCTTTGTGCCCAAGGACTACTGAAAAATCCATTACTGATATTTATGGTGTTAAACTTTTGCATTTAAAAACCACAGAGTTGTTTTTCGCTTTTGTTTTTTGCTTTTTTTTTTTAATCCTGATGATTGTGAATTACCTGGAAGAGTTGTCAGATTGCTTGGCTGAGTTGAGACGATGTACCTCACCTGCTGTTACCCCATCCTGCCAAAAAAAGAAAAAAAAACAGGCGAACTGGCCCAGCGCTGCGCCTCATCCATCACCAGAGCGGTTGAAACACTGTTAACCAAATTTAACAAGTAGAGGTTAATAAATGCGCCTGTTTTTTTCTTTCGCTATGAGCCCATTAACTGCACGCTGAGCTCAGTGTATTTTCTACATTTCTGAACGAGGAAAATCAAAATGCTTATTACCTCAGGTCCCGAGGCCATTTCTCTGCCTAAAAGAAAGCTCTCCGGAACGTCTCTGTCCCCCTTTTAATGTAAAAGTCACTTTCCCATCCATCCATCCATCCATCCATTCGCTTCCGCTTTTCCTTTTCAGGGTCGCGGGGGGGCTGGAGCCTATCCCAGCTGACATAGGGCGAGAGGCGGGGTACACCCTGGACAGGTCGCCAGCCTGTCGCAGGGCCAACACAGAAACACAGACAACCATTCAAACTCACATTCATGCTCTCATTCATACCTATGGGCAATTTAGAGTAGCCAGTTAACCTATAACCCCAGTAAGTGCATGTCTTTGGACTGTGGGAGGAAACCGGAGGAAACCCACGCAGTCACTTTCCCTTTCCATCCAATCATGCGCGTCTAAAAGCTTTTCAGTCCTATTTCATAATTATCTGTTGGAACCAGTGCTGAACGTGTTGCTCAAAAATAATTATGTAATTCTTAATCACAGGAGATAGAGACATTATTGATCATTTGCATGAATGAAGCATAAAGCAGGTCTGGGATTTTGGAAGGGCAACTTTTCTCACAATGCTGCATGCTCACTCGCACGTATAGTCGGGTTTCCATTGCTTAATTGAATTTGGCCCTTGTTTCACCCCATTTAGAATATGAACAGTGTTAATAAAACTAATTGTGACTGTGGCTCGGCAATGGAGAAGCCACAATTACAAAGAGCCTGTGATGCCGTTAGCTGTAAATTATATTGTTTTCAATATATATGCTTACTTTGTTCTTTTTCTTTTAGCCTATATGGACTGGACTCAATATTAAATTCCTCATGAAATGGAAAAAAAAACACACACTGAACATAAAAGAAAGACACAGTCACAACAGCGCCGCTCACTGGTTTTAGGACTACTATATTAATGCCTTGAGTTTGGTGTTTTGGACGATGCCATCTTGATTGTGTTTGTTTTGTGTATTTACTTATTTAACATTATTATTTTTAAAACCAGATTTAACCATTTTTGAAAAGGAGGACAGGGATAGGGAATGGCAAGGTCCGTCAATAATTTGTGGATTCATAGGATGCTAATTTTGGCTACAGACATAATAAAGAATGTATCAGAGAAACTAAGGAGTCACCCTTTTAGCAGCTACTCATCACCCAAAGTGGCCATACCCAAAATAATACATAATTTTTAGTGTTAATGCCGTTTAAATGTTGGAGTTGTATAGAAATCCAAACCTTTGAAGTTGTAATGAAAGAGGATATTGGCTATTTTTTGTACTAACTTGCTTATTTCCACTGTTAAGTTGCGCATTTTAATGCAACACGTTCACTTTTGGAGTTAGCCTCAAGTGGCCACTAGAGGAAGTGCAGTTTTGATATTGTATAATTTTATTTTCCTGGCTGGAGAGTGACTCAGATTGATTGCAAAGTGTTGGCAATCTGTTTACATTTATAAATTACACAGCAATCTATCTGAGAGTGATTGCAGTCATTCTGAGTCAGAACGCAGTTTTGTGTTTGCTTCCTAAAAGGCGAGCTGTGAAATTGCTTTGCGGTCCGAGGTGGTCACTCAGAGGCTGAAGGTGTTGCACGCTCAACCTCTGGGTGCAATCAGTCTCCAACAGCAAAAGAAAAAAAAAAGTGCAATCAACAGAGAGCCACCATATTTTGCTCTGATGCAACTAAGCGATTAAAGGTTCTATTGTTCAATTCAGTTTTATTTATATAGCACCAAAACACAACAATCATCTCAAGGTGTTTGTCATAGGTTGCACCCGAAGTTTAGAAGATGACTATAGAATAATTTGATATCATATGCCCCTCGTTCCTCTTCCTTTATAACAAAAAAAAAAGCATTTTTAATGACTTATCCTCCATGTAGGGACTGAGGAATATGCCAGTGATTGGGTCAGCACTCAAGTATTGCAGTTCCAAGTTCCGATTTTACATAAAAATGACTCATGAAATCTGGCTAATGCTAATCACCCCCAATAAACACCTTTTGCGCAACTGTTTGGCGTCACTCTTATTTACCTAAACCTCCACGATGTTGAAGAGTGCAGTTATGCACGACTCATGTACCAACACCATATTAATGGGAAATTTGCCAGGGGTGTAATAACCCACAATTCCCCTGTAATGACTCACATCCTCAGACTAGCATAGAAAATTATGATGGGAGAAAGCAGCCCACACACACTGACCAGCACACACCTTGAGAAAGTGGCACGAGAAAAGCACTTAACCCCCAGCAGCTCCAGTAGAGCAGGATGTAGAGTTTGCGCAGGTGAATACCTAGAAAGCCGTGACTCACCAGCACTTGCCTCCACAGGCGACTCCCCAAAATCAAATTCTGCTCAAACTTGCCTGGCAACAATAACTCTTGAGGCACTCTGCACACGTTTTTGTCCAAAGTTACTGTTCGTTCTTTGTTTGTTTGTTTGTTTTTACTGATTGCACACCAAACAGAGACTGACAGCCTGTTTTGTTTTTTTTCAGCTTTTGAAATCCATTTGAAGATCACAAAATTGTGTTTTCATTTTAAGGTAAAAACAACTGTATTATAGTTTAACTTGATTACAATCTCAGCTCTGTCAGTGGTGGATGGAGTCTGTACTGAGGTAAATGTACCATTAAAACAAGCTAAAAACATCTAACAATCAGTGACAGAATCAATGCAGCTGTTTGTCATGTATATAGACAATATTTTTGGTCAGTATCTAAACTGATTATAATTTGACTTAAAAATGAGACCTTCCATGACCATCTAGACTGAATTAATGGGAAGCGGGCAGTGAGCCTCAGTGAGCATCATCAATGAGCAAAATTAGCCAATTGTAGCTTAGAAATAGTCTCCAACACTATCTGCGATCAGAAGCACGCCAACAAATCTGCAATAGTGTAAAGAATGGTAAATGGACTGGTTCCTATATGGCATGTGAGCAATCAAAAGAACTTTATGCAGCAGATCTTATTCACCCATTCACACACACATTCATGCACTTCCCTACATCTCTTTCTATATAACATTCACACACACACACACACAATCACACTCCAATGAACAGATCAGGAGCAACTCGGAGTCAGTATCTTGTCCAGGGACGCCCCCCCCCCCCATTATTTCATTCATTGTGATACATCAGTGCTTTGGGGCTGCTGGTTTAATATTAAACAGTTCAAGCTAAGCTTATCATACAGCTATGGCTTCTGAATAAATATAATAAATAGGAAGTGTAATACATCCCTCTGAAATACAGTCAGCAGAAGAAGAAGGAAGTCTGTACTATTAATGAGTAAATCTACTTGCATTGCATCATCATATCAAATGCATACTTTTTTTTTAGTCATATAAGTAAGAGTAACTCCTCAGATGGAGACAAAAGCATAATATAGCAAACAAGGTCTCTGGTCGGGGTGTATTGAGAGACGTACTCACACCATCACAGTGAGCCCCAAGAGGTCCGGCTCTCTGATACTTTCTCTAAGGCTGAGTAAACAAAGCTTTATTGAAAGACCATATTTTGCAGCCCACGCTTTATGCACAAACCCTTATTCACTGACAGAATGGGCAAATGTTGTGATCCCATCAGTAGCGGCAAATGAAAAAAAAAAAGTTCTTTGAGAGGCACCTGGCAGAAGGATTATTCTGTTTCTTCATTGCATCTGTCCATTTCGAGAACCTTTCTTTACCGCCTGGCATTGATCCAAATAGCTCAGTGACACTGCTGAGTTGTCCGTGGCTTTGCCCGAGGGAAAATATCTATTACCCCCCCCCCCCCCCCCAACCCCCCCCCACCCACCCCCACCCCAACCCCCCCCCCACCCCCCCCCTCTCTTTTTTTTTTT
>VUQJ01020158.1:6595-23453 GCA_015108635.1 Andinoacara biseriatus | reverse complement strand
CCTCCCTCCCTTCTCTTTTTTTTTTTTTTTTTTTTTTTTTTTTTTTTTGCCTGGCAAAGGAATAACCGTTCAACGATCCGGGGCTTTCACCTCTACTCTGATAAAGGTTATCTTGGCAATTTAGTGCTGGCGATATCACATTATGGAGAGAGTTATGAGGCGGAAATCAAATTTTGCTCCCAGTGACTCTGAGGAGAGGGAGGATGAAAGGTGTATGGGACTGCACAGTAATGATATGGTAGAAATTGTTGTGTGTTTGTGCAAGCGAGGATGTGTGTGCGTGCGCACAGGTGTCTGTTTGCATGTATTCTATTTGGCCTAGCCTGCAATTTCACTGGAGTGAAAAGTGTTTTGTTTTTTTAAAAAACTGGTTCTTCCATATTGCAGACTCATATTGTACATGACGGGTTTTTCTCAATGGGTAGTTTGAGACAAGCTGCTTGACGGATATGCTGAATCCTGCTAATAAGTCTCAGAAGTGCTGGTGGGGATTTGCAGGTTGTGTTGTAGCAACCACAGAGCTTGTTAGGCCGTTTGTGTGTTTTATTGAATTCATAACCTCTTTACGACCACCAGGTCATTGGTGTCCTATCTGGAGTTAGGGTTAGAGGTAGGGTTTAGCTCACCCCTTTTTATAGGACTTTCAAAAAAGCCAAATGGAAACTCATTTAACAGAACATCTGCAGAGCCGAAATATATAAGACTTCATTTGCAATCTAACTTCATCTAGTTTCTGAAAATTAGCTAATTCAGTATGTGGCTGAAACAAAACCAAATCCTAACTCTGGATGGGTCGCAGCTAATCATGTGGGGGTTAAGAGGTTAAAGGTACAGTGTGTAAAATATCACTACTAGAGATCAGTAGAGTTCAGATTGCAGTCAACTGAATTCTGTTTTCTTACCCCTCCCAGTTCAAGCACATTTTCCTAGCTATGGTGTTCACTGTAGGACAGACAACTCTGGCTGCCGTTCAGCGGTAGGGAGTGTAAGCTGTCAGTCGGTTGTTCACCTCAGCTAGTGTCCGTGTCTATGGGCTGTAAAACTTTGCGGAAGGATTCCAATACGAGTCAATGAGTCAGTGAAGCTCACTTGTGTCCAATCACAGCGATTCTGAGGTGAGTTGTTGTGGAGATCCTGAGCTTTTCTGTCAGAAAGTGCTGCTGTTTTGCCGGTGTTAGCTGCTGTTAGCCAGCATTAGTGAAACTGTCTTTGAAGTGTCTCTAACATTTTTGGACTCGGAAACTCTCATATACGCCGTTCACTCAAGCCGTTTTCAGAGGGAAAATGTATTTTTTAGGACACTCGAGCCTAACATTAGCTGGCATAATGTTAGCTTATAACCCGCTGTTGTTGTTTAGTTGTTTAGCTGTCTAGAGATGGGAGGGTTGCATGTCTAATCTGCTGACAGTAAGTAATTGTGACAATATAGAGAATAAATAAGCATGTTGATGCACGTTTTCATGTGTTAGAGCCCTGAATTCAGTTTAGGAGATGAAGACCCTGAGAGGATGATAATATACATGTACAAATGTTAAATGGTCATATATAGTTTGAAAGAAGTAACTTATCAGGTATATTAAGTATGTGGCCAGTGTCTAGCTACATATATAAAACACAGAATGGCGATGTCCATCTCTGCCGCTGTATTGGAGATATTTTTTCATTAACTCTAAGTTTATGAGAATGCATCAGTTTTTTGGAAAATACACTAAACAATGTGTGAGTACAACATTCTTTTTTCTATTAAATAACCTCAAAATATTACTTACTGTAGCTTTAGGTTTAGCTCCATTAATCCTCATGAAGAGGTTAGATGTCTTGAATTGAACATTCTGCTTACAATGAAATACACGGAGCTTGGTGCTAGTTTAGGCGGGCCACCAAGTTGAGCTCAACCTCAATCACAGCAGATCAGTTTGTTTCATCAACAGACAAAATAAGCTGATGACTTAGGTGATAACCCTCCACAAATCCAATTGGTAAATCTCATATGGGGCGCTTTATTTAAGCTTCTTTTAGCCTGCCCACATTTTCTGTCCATTGTGTGGTCCAATTAATCCGTGGCCGAGTAGGATTTCCTCCAGGTGCCAAGGACAGCACTTGACAAGCTTTTTAGCTTTATTCAATATCAAACTAATCCTGCACATGTATATACCTACAGTCTCTAACACCAGGTGCTTGAAATACTGTTGTTATCCAGATGCCGCTGGTCTTGCAGAGATGCCCGCAAGATGTGCTTTTCGCTTCCCACCAGCTGTAGCAAATCTGTACACCTAGTGATTCCGGTCCTCTTTTAAATATACTTTTTGTAAATAATTGTCTTAAATTTTAGCTAAACCTTTCACCACTAGGGGACAGTGTTTCACAGTGGGTTCGTTGAAATGTTTTTGGCTGTGAGCTACTGTTTTTCTTTGATTTTTCATTTGAACCAAGTTTCATTTGCTCAGAGACTTTTGTTTTTTCCACACCACTACGGTCAATGACAACGTATTTCTTTAATTACTTGTCTCGTTAAAAAAAGATTACACTGATTGTTTACATTACATACATCATTATGGCACTATCTTGTAGTACAAGTTGGTATTTCAAGAAAGCACAGCTCTACTTCAATGCAAGGACTTCAAGTTGTTGTGGTTATTTCTTTATATTATCCTGAGAGTTTAGTTCATTTTGGAAGTTTTGTAAACATAGTAATTTACAATAAATAGCCTTAAAGCCTTACAGGGTGACTGTAATTAGGTGCTGTAAGGTTGACGGTGGAGTAAGCTTCGAAATTTGTTTTGCTTTGCTGATTGCTGATTAGGTTTAGGCACAAGAACCTGCCTGTTTAAATTTTGGAAAATACTGTTGTTTTGGTTCACAACATTCACCCTGCATGTTGGAAAATGAACCAGTGTGGTTAAATGTGGTTCTTTACAAGCATCCATATGGAATGCATTGGTAGTCAGAACCACCTCACTAGTGCCACAAACTGTATGTGTCAACTCACCCTGCGCTTATCTGTGAGACTCCAGCATTTTTGACAAAGCAGCAGTATTTGGCAGCACAGGAACGAGAACGGGCTGGATATTCAGTATACACTGCCAGACTTTGGAAATCTGTGTCTGAATGAATCAATGAAGCAATATTCGTGTAGCTTACTGAAGCACTATTTGGATCATTTTGCAAAATTAGAGGAGGAAAGGCAAAATAAAGTGCGTTTTGGTATACCTTCCGACGTTGCGCAGATAGAGACCACACTCTCACAAAATAAAGCTGATAACTTGGTGTGTGGAGTGACACCTTCCTTTGAACAGGAAATTAGGGAAACACATTACTATCATGGCAACTGAGAGAACCTACAAAACACACCATCACATCACACCTCCTGCATTTGTCAGATGCATTATCACATTATTATATTCACAGTTTACCCGGCTCCCTGGAGAGCAAGGAAATATGCTGTTGCAAGGCTCATTCTGCCAAAAAGGTTGCCATGACAATGTAATTTCACTCCTTTTTTTTTCACTTCAGTTTCAGTTTATTTGTTTCTACTTCTTCGTGTCCAATTAATGAAATATTACCATTGTAACATGTTTGCCTGAGGATGTCATTTCATCCGCTGCAATATATTACAAGGACGCTGTTTTCCAGTTTATAAAACAGAGTTAGAGAGTGCAGCATTTTGCACCTCTGAGGTCATCCATAAAAGCTTGGTTTCCTGCAGCCAGTTGAATATACACTGGTGTCTCTCTCATTGCTGAGGATACAATTTGGGTTTTGGCCAAGCTGGGGCACATTTTACACCACATGCTGAGCACACACACATAGACTGAAGAACTGTGTGGATAATATGTAGTGAGGAGGTGAGAACAGCCATGGGTCACCTTTTCTATGGATGAAAAGAGGAAATAACTACCTTGTCTTATCAAAAGGAGTCAGTATTCATGTGTAAAGTAGTTAAATAAGAGGCTATAGACTGTATATAAAAGATGTAACCACAGTGTAATCACACGTGGGTTTGGATGCTGCATTTTTAAGTCTTGCTGTTAGGTTTTTCGCCACCACCGTGTTAGTTTTATGGAGCCAGAAGTGACCATATTTGGAGTTGATGGTGGAGTGTTAAGTTAATAACTAATGCTAACAAACTTGGTTAGCAAGGTGTAGCCATAAACCATAGGGGACAATGCACAGACACATATATCTGCTAAACATTACTAAGTGAAGCCATAATTTTAACAGCACAAAGGTGAGACATCAGTCAGCTAAACATGCTCATGTTGGTAGATCTGTCAGTCAAAGCAGCCGCCCCTCTGACTCTAGGATCCCAATTGCCATGTTATATCAGTAAAATCAGTTTACTTATAGACCATTATCAGTCAACAAGGCTAATGTCAGCCATTGCTGATGTTTGGATGAGTACAATAAGTCTAAATCCATGGTAATGTCTGACCTCATGGCCTGCTTCACAGACACCTCCCAGACACTTCAAGCTTGAGTGCACACATGCTACATATGTGTCACCAAAGGTTGCAAACAAGTTAGCTTCCTCTCAAATGAGCACACTCCCTCACCCTGCACTCCTCTTCTCCAGTACCTCTGAATGTGATAGATGGCCAGACCCTGTGAGACACATACACACAGATTTATTTAACATATCACAACAGTGACCCCAGCTGGACAGCCAAAAAAAACCCTGAGATACAATGCCGTGTCTGAGTTTGTTTGGCTCCCTGCGTCTCTATAGCTTCCGCAGAGGTCACGCCTCTAACACTTTCACCAAGGAAAGAAGAAATAAAAAAACAAAAGCTTAAATTCAGCCCCATCTTGAGGCTTTTGCTGTGGCACAGCAGAATCCCACGGTGAAGGATTGAAAAGAGTGTCAAAGAGAGCTGGTTTTAAATCTACCCTGGCACTTATTTTGTTCTGTTCTCCAGGACAGCTGGTCCTGTTGAGTTTGCTCCCACTTGAGTCATTTCGTAGGTCCAGAGTCCTGAAATGTGTTAGGTGAGCACAATATGTCTCTTCCTCTCTGTGAAGCCTCTTTTTTTTCACCCCACTGTTGAACACAAATAAACTTCTACATACTCACCGACGCAGGGCTGTTTACAGACAGTGAATGCAGATGTGTCAGCCGAACGCCCTTGAGGTTTTTGCTTCCTCGCCGCTTCTGCTAATCTGTGACATTTCATAGAGCGCAGAAGCTTCTTTTCAAAAGCAGAATGCATTTTTAAACATTCAGGCTTTTCCAAAAGGCTGGCATTGTTAGAAACCATTTTTTTTCCCAGACTTTATATTTCTTTAGGAGGAGGTGGCTTGTTTAGCAGACCTGTCATCCGCAGTGCCTAATGAGCTCAAAACATATGAATGTCCACAGTATAGGAAGCGAGCGCTGAGCAGTGCAGAGGTCAGAGCGACCAGACCATCAACTGCAGAGAAATGAGGCATGTATGCTAATTTGTACGTCTGCTGAGAGTGGCTTTTTAATTTTGCTGAAGGGAAGCCAGTGTACGATGATTAACATTACAGGGGGAAGCAGTATTCCCAGAGGTCCGGCTAATTTAGCTCTTCACACTGGATGGGAGCATAAACGTAACAAAATTAGAGAATGAAGAAGTTGCTTTCAGCTGCTCATCACAGCGGGTTGATTCGCATGTTTAGACTTGGCAGATTTTTTTACATTTATTTTAACACCAGGTGCGTGCCCTGACACACCCCCTAGTTTGACCCCCGGATCAAACTAGGGGTCTTTTGCCTTTTTGGTAAATTCGTAAACTGTTGCACTACGTGTCTTTCTCTTCATTCACCTCTTTTCACTGTTTATACACAACTCTGCATTTATCATTAGTTATTATTAACCTCTGTCTCTCTTCCACAGTGTGTCTTTTGTCCTGTCTCTCTCCCCTCAGCCCCAACCAGTCGCAGCACATGGCTGCTCCTCCTTGAGCCTGGTTCTGCTGGAGGTTTCGTCCTGTGAAATGGGAGTTTTTCCTTCCCACTGTTGCCAAGTGCTTGTTAATAGGGGGGGCTGTTGTGTTTTCTCTGTAATTATTGTAGTGTCTTTACCTTAAAATATAAAGCACCTAGAGGCAACAGTTTGTTGTGATTTTGGTGCTATATAAATAAAATTGAACCCAATTGACTTGGTGCCACTAGCAAAACTAGAGAACATGGTCTGTAATCGACGTGGACATTAAGACAGACAAAAGAAAGCAATAATGTGAATCACTGTCCACAAATCCACTTAGAAATGAAGGAAAACACTTTTTCAGCATTAAAGCAATAGAGTGAAAGTCTCTTCATCATGGGCTGTGGTATGACAGCCCATAATACACCTTCATCTGAAATAACCATTAGCAACTGTCACACCAGGGAGCTAAGTTCTGGAGCAGACCCATATTTCAGACTCACTTGCTCCTCTTTCAGCCATTCTCAAAGGTGTCAGGTATCTGCCAGGCCCATATTGATAAAAAATTATTCATTTCTGTAAATAAATAAATTATACAGGTGTCAACTTAAGCCACGTATAGGCTCGTAGCATACTGGAATAGATCCTGGTTAATGTTAACGAGTCCGTTTTTATTTGAATTTTAACTGTGTAAGCAATATTCAGCTAAAAAGTGTGAGTGAGTATAAAAAACTGTGAAAACTGGGTAATTTGTGACTGCTAATTTTCCAGTCGCTAACATTAGCTGTCAAACATTTTTCTAGAAAGCGAATGAGCAGACATTAATCCAGAGACCAAAAATGGTGGATGCAAATCAGAAAGCCCACATGATGACATTAGTCATTATTTAATTATTTTTTATTGTATAAATGCATCCAGTAGGTTTATTGGGATAGAAGCAGGAAATCATTAAATCACACCAAAATCAACGATGATGATGCTAATGCTAGCCAGCTAGCTAATAGGGGCAGACTTTTTTCAGGGGTCTCAGCTAAAACCAAGTGTAACGATGTTCGGGGCTTATGTGTGATCTTTCTTCTGTTCACTAGAGAAGAATTTGATAATATATGTAGCCAAAAGCAGAACAAGTTACAAATTTACAAACCAGAGTAGCTAGAGCAACAACCGCAGGCAGGCACTGCAAATGTCATAATTTAATGTGTTCGATATGAGAAAACGCCACCCTGTCAAAATTATAAACAGGGACAGATGGCGGGGACTACATGACATTGTTCTATAGTATCTGAATTGAAACACTAATTGTTAAAATAAATAGATTCAGAACCAGAAATGAGTAGAAATTAATTCCTAAACATACCTGCTAGGATTATTGTCATAGAGGCATTATAGAAAAAAACAGAAGTGGAATCCATTATTAGAGATTTTACTTATGTAAGTATTTTATAAAGGCTAGGAATGGTGCTCAAAATAGAAAGACTATACCCAGGTGTAGCTAATGTTTCAGCACTTTATGGGTATAGCTCAACCTATAACTATAATTTTCTTGTTAACCTAAAGCCCTTTATGATGGCATTAAAATCTTTTCATCATGTCACACACATCGAGAATGTTCCACTAAGCTGATATTTTGCAGGAGAAGGAGTTAAATAGCCTGAGATTCATTGGGCTCCGGACAGTATTTTAATTACAGAGAAGACTAGTAAATTTACTGAAAAATTACAGCAGACGGGTGAAAAATGATTTACATACAGTGCAGACCGGATTAAATCTCTGACCAGGGCATGTAATATTAAAATCGACCTACTTCCACAGCAGAAATGAATCCTCTCCTAATGGGACAGGGCAATGTGTGATTTGATCTAGTTACTATATATCACATATTTAATAGTTTGCATCAAAGTCGGCTGAAAATGAAATATAAACGAATTTAGGATTGATCCCCTCCCCACACTTTTTTGTGCTGTCCCCAATTAAAGGGAAGAAAATTATATTATTGCTATTTGTGGCTATTTAAAATTGTTTACAGTCTAATTTAAACCCACTTCATGTAAGACCTTTAAATAAGTAGAAAATTCACTATATTCAATTATTTGTGAATATGGTTATTGCTGTTGGATTTTTTTTTGCCCAGTGAATAGCCAGGTTCTCACCACCCACACAAAAAGCACGGCTAGCCGAGACTCACTCAGTACTCATATCACGACTTGTAGCACCAATGGCAACTATTCTGTGATTCCCTTTTCTCCTCTCCAATCCTGCCCTGGCCAAGCATGCTATAAGCATCCACTGAGACACTTCAGCATGGCCTCTGTGTGCTGCATGTATTCTCTGTATTGTAATGAAAAAGGGAGCCAACAGAGAAGTCAACAAGACTTGGAACAGATTAAGTATTCAAAGAACTCCACAGTGTTGTGCTCTTCATTCTAGTACACGCAGTAAAATACAGAATACAGCGTGATAGAAGGCTGGCATGTCAATGTAAAGTGGGACTAGCTGTAGAAAGAAAACTGTCTTAACATTTTATTGATTGTGTGCTCAAGGTTACAATGTGGAATTTATCCATTAAATGAAATGGATGGATGTGACAATCCCATTTCTGTAGATTTTGCTTCTGACATATGAAGTAATAACAATGAAAAATCCAGTTCATTTTTATTTAGGTCATTCCTCCAGAGTCTACTTCAATATCACACTCTCCTGATCTCAGCCTGTCAGATTTTATTCTGTGGCTGTAGGCAATAGTCTCTCTAATATCAGCTAGTCAGCTCTAAAGTTAAACTCAAGCACTACCAGCCAATCAATAGCCAAAGCAATGTTCTGTTCAGATCCCATCAAGCCAGAAAGTTAAAATCAAAACACCCAAGTTACCCAAGAAATAATAAAAGCTAGCCTAAACACTGGATCCTATATGGTGGACATGCTTTAAGGCGTGTATTGGGTAATTTAAGCTGCACGCCAACATCTGAGCGGCAGTGGTGATTTCAGTTTAGCATATGGATTTCCCCACACAGGTGTTTTACTGTCTGTGCCAGTGACTGGCATTATTGTACTAAATTCAATAATCACATTACATTTACAGTTGTTGCTACTTGCTTTACAAAGGATCTGCAAGCATGTGGAGGTCCCACAAATTACTGAGGACCATTTTGAGCTGCTTCTGTGAACTTTCAGCTAAATGTTCCAGCCTGCTGAATCACTTTGATTTTTGGGGTGTCTTTGGATTCAGCCTTTGCAGGTTGATAATTTTCATTTCCATCAAACGATGTGGCATCCATTCATTCCTAACACATCACCCAGTCCATATCAGTGTAGATATCCAACATGATTTTGCTTTTTTAAATTCATTGAGCAGTATTTAGGATTGGGATTTGTGCCAGATGTGGGACTGTAGGCTAAGGTTTATATTAATAACTGATAATTATGTTACGGAGAAATGTAAGAGTAATGTAACATGTAGTGTAATGGATTACTTTCTCCAGGGTGTAATTGAGTAATGTAACATATTAATTTAAAAAAAAAAAATGTTATTCACTGATTGGCTTTGAACAGTCATACATGAATTACTGAAAAGCAGCAAATCAGTCTTCAGATTCCAAAATGGATTAATAGGTTCAGCTTTTGAAAGTATTTCAGTAGAAATCCGAAAAGATGTTTGCCCTCTTCCCTTGCCACTGAACCAGGGCGGTGACTTACATGCACTGTGACTTATCAGCGCTTTGAGCTTCATTGTAGGTTGTTGCAACTTAAGATGCACGGCCAAATTGTGGCTAATTACAGGTTTGCATGCAGTGTGAAATATTCTTACGTGGGTTCAAACTGCTTGGTACTTATTTGCAACTGCTCAACCACCGCACACAATAGCAACTGTACACCATGTTGCATGGTACCAACAGGCTGGATGACCGTTGGGACTAAGTTGGTGTTGAGTTGCATAAAGCCTGCGTCTCTGGGTGGGCTCGAACCACAATCCCTTCAGTTAACAGCTAAACGTGCTAACCGATTGCGCCACAGAGACCGCTGCACAGTGCCTGAAGGTGGGCGTGGTCCTGTCCTGACGTCTCCCTCAACAAATCAATCAAATGTCAAGAGTGGACCGCCACAGATATAAACTACAGCCTCACTACTTGCCAACAACTTGCCACTGAAAGGCAGTAAATCCAAACGTATGACAGATTCCATGAGGGATATGAATTTTGTGCTCAGCAGACTTTTATTCACAGCACACATAGACAGAAGCATACAAGAGAAATTGGGGACTTTCTTACAGCCCCATGTTTTCACCTGCAGCCAGAATCTCTCTCTTCGCCTTTTCCTGGCCCACAGTGCTGCTGGGCAGGAGATATTGATGAGGTGGACCTTGCTGGGACGGTGCACATGGAGAGCAGACATTGGCAGGAGGGAGAGGATGGTCTGCTGCTGTCAGGCAACGTGAAAGGTTCAAACCCTGCATCAGCATTATGTTGTCCTGCCTCTTCCCCCTCTTACTGTGCCGCTGAACCAGGATGGTGTGACTTACATACTATTGCATTACTACATGAAGATTTGTCAGCTGCATAACTGTTCCATTTGGTAACATGAAACCCCAGATTTTCCTGTAGTCCTCCAGAATGAGTCCCATCTGGACACCGTGCCAATACCCTTCTTCTTGGGGTTGCGGTGGATGGCACAGAGCCCATTTAAGATGGTCTCAATCAGGCGGCTGCAATCTGGCCACTGTTACAGTGACAGTGAGTGCCTGCCTCTTCACAATCTCCACTCTTGATGCAAACGCCTGCCTTTTTTAGGAGCTCTGAACCTCCCTGTGTGCAGTCTGCTCCGGCGTTGGGCAGCAAAAACCCACCCTGTGTTTGTCGTAATCCAGCAGGCTGTGTCCATAGAGCCACAACAATGTTCATCTAAATAAATGGTAAAAAGGAAATGGACTGGTACTGGTACACACAGTTACACCTGTACGATGGGCTGTATGGTCGTAGGGACTAAGCTGATATTGAGCTTAATAAAGATTGTGTCCCACATTCCAAACATTTTTCTTGTAAAATATATGTTAAAAGCACAGTAAAAGTACATGTTAGCTAAAAAGCCAAGCGCCACCATTATACTTGGGACATATAAATTTTAATATAATAACAGTGACTGGCATTACTCAGTTAGCTATAGCCTGCTAATGTCAATAGTAAACTAGTCCGTTAGAAATGTGAAACCACTGTTTACGCCATGTGACATCAGAGACTCATCATTTAGGCAATAACTCTTCCCAAGAGGAAGGAAACTGAGACTGCTGTACAGCGCTACAACTATAAGCAAAAAATCTCATAAACCCATATTTTATTCATAGCAGAACATAAAAAATACAGCAGATGTGCAAAGTGACCACAGAACAGCTTTCCACTTTGCCTCAGTCCATTTTAAATGAGCTTTGGCCCAAAGAAGATGGAGGAATTTCTGGATCACATTCACATATTGCTTCTTGCATGATAGAGCTTTAACCTGCATTTGTGGATGGCACAGCAACTCTGTTTACAGACAATGATTAGTTATTATTTCTCAGATATTACCTGCTTAATGCTCGAGAAGGCACCACCGCCACAAACAGTGTTGAAAAGTCCAGTTTCATGACTGGAATCAGTGGAGGAGACGATAAATCGATATGGCAGCCTACGTCGGAAACATGTCAGTCAAAGTGGCCACGCCCCTGATTTTAAGCCTTACGAGTGTCCAAACAGATGAGCTTTACATAAAATCACCCCCTATACAGGTATGATGAAAAAAGAAAGAGATACCAAAACCTTTTTTTCTGTTCCATATTCCTTTTTCAGCCATGAAGGTTACCACTTGGCTGACCACTTTTAATGTGTCTCTGTTGGTTTTCTGTCAGCTAGGTCATGGTAGTCTCAAGAGCTTGGGGGGGAAAAAAGGCGACTGGACTTCTTTACGTTTCTGAAGATGTTTCACCTCTTATCTAAGAGGCTTCTAAAGCTCCAAAACCAAAAAGTTGAGAATCCCAGGTATTTTAGTGGGGATTGTCCCCTTTGTAGGTGGTTGTTGACCCACTATTTGTCAGAGAAATTCATGAGAATTTTCTCCAAGCATGACATCCCAGTGTACTTCAGACCCGGCAACACTCTCAGACAAAAGACGATTCATATCCCGAGGACAAAGCACCCAAATACAAGCTAAACAACACTGTGCAGCGCAGTGAGGAGTGCTCGGACGTCTACATTGGAGAACAGCCACTCCAGCCAATACGCCATCACTGTGAATGCATGTGGCAGACAGGAAGGGCTCATCTACGTGTATCTTTATAAAGATAGGAAAAGTGAATGACTTCTGGATTCACCGTGTTTCTTAATAAATGTAGTTGCACAGTACTAAACCTGGCAGCGGTAACGGCCCACTCATCTGTCTACAGGATCATGGCCCAACAATACAGCAGCTCCATCTTAGCGCGTGCCAGCAAGAGAGTAGGGGTGACGGACTCGGAGTCTCTGTCCTTTTACAAAGCCATTTCAAACAGTTTGCGGGGTCTGCTTGACAATACAGACACAGTTCATCTCCCACAGCAGCAGGGGTTTTAGGTTTCATTTCAATTTTCTCTACTTTTATTTTATGTGCAGAGCATTCCGACAGGCTCAGCGGGAGTGAGAATCACCCTTCAAGTATTCCGGGAAAAGAAGAGAAATTCTATTGCTTGTAGCACAGGACAAAAACTTTCAGAACTGCAAAATCAGCCGTCATTAAATACTCAATTTCCAGACTGTGCTGGCTCCAGGGTAGATGGTCATTTTTCACACTTTATTCAGCAGCCTGAGTGTGTGGGACAGATGTTAGGGCCTCCAGCACTGGAATGACTAAATTCAATTAAGAGATCTTTTACTGTTAGGGTGGATCAAAAAAAAAAAAAAGTTCTGGGGAAACAATGGTACCAATCTATTAAATTGAGGGGTTCTAGATAGTGCTTCAAAGATTAATCTTCACTTTCCAGCACTTACCTAGTGAATAGAAATGCTAAAAGCTTCCTTAATTTATCAGTCTTTGGGTAATTCTAACTGTTGGGAGTAGCCAGTAAAGAGCCTCAATGTTACACATCCACTCTTGATTGCAATAACTCCCCTAAGGAAACACACTTCTGATTGAAGATGCATGGTGTGCTCTAAGTAGAAAGCGAAATGAGGGGTGTCTGTCCAGTTGAGTGCAAGTTTCCCACAGAAAAAAAAACAAAACAAAAAAAACGAGCCTGTGTTTACATAATCAGCAATATGTTAGTGTGCCGTAAAGTGAGAGGAAAATTAGTCATCAGCCTAAATCTTTACCCTTTTGCTCATGCTTAGGCTCATCAGCTGACGGGCGTCTGCTGAGGATACTTTCCAAATTTGCTACCATTGCATCACTGTGCAAACTCATTTGTTGACACAGAAATTCCCGAAAGTCTGAGGAGGAAATCGTGGAGACGACGGGGAAGAGAACATCGGCAAGACAGAAACGAGAGGAAAGATTTTGTGCTTTAGCTTATTTTACATGCGGTATTAGTGAGGCTTTTTGTGCCACAGCTGGATGCATTTTATTTAACAAGTCCAGCAAATGTTCAGACTTTTCATTTGGAAATCTATGACAGGTAAGTGTTGCTAAATATACTTAACATCTTCAGGTGGCTTATAGTCCCAAATGAAGGCAGGAGATAATGTCGTAGTGGATGGATGACGGTAACTTGGTCTTACTAAAACTAGGTGTATCAGTTCACTACGTTCATTAAATGATTTCCTTCATCTGGAAAAATGAAACAATGGAAAAAAGAGATCAGAAATGATGGTTTTACAAGTTAAGGTCCATAAAAATGTGTAGCTCTCAGTGGGTTTTTTTGGCCAAAATTTAGATTGATGAATTGACAAGCGTCTTAACTTCCACCAGGTCACCGGCATCACATCTAAAGAAACAGTTGAGAAACAAAGTCACTGACATCTATCAGTCTGGAAAGGGTTACAGAGCCATTTCTAAGGCTTTGGGACTCCAGCAGTGAGAGCCATTATCCACAAACGGAACAGTAGAGAACCTTCCCAGGAGTGGTCGGCCTAGCAAAATTACTCCAAGCGCGCACTGACGACTCATCCGGGAGGTCACAAAAGAACTCAGAACAACATCTAAAGAACTGCAGGCCTCACTTGCCTCCATTAAGGTCAGAGTTCACGATTCAACAATAAGAAAGTGACTGGGCAAAAATGGCTTCCAAGGAGAAAACCACTACTGACCAAAAAGAACTCAAAGGCTCATCTCACATTTGCCAGAAAAGCATCCTAATAATCTCCAAGACTTTTGTGAAAATGGGACTGACAAAAACTAAATTTTTGAAAGGTTTGAGTCCCATTACATATGGTGTAAAACTAATACAGCATTTCATAAACAGACCATCACACCAACAGTCAAGCATGGTGGTGGTAGTGTGATAGTTTGGGACTGCTTTGCTGCTTCAGGACAACTTGCTGTAATTGATGGACCCATGAATTCTGCTCTCTACAAAGAAATCCTGAAGGAGAATGTCCGGCCATCAGTTCGTGCCCTGAAGCTCAAAAACACTTGGGTTATGCAGCAGAACAATCATTCAAAACACATCAGCAAGTCCACCTGTGAGCACTGTACAGGCAAGCTATGTGCTGTTGGGCTTTTGAAAGACTGCACGGCAGCAACAAATACCCACGCAAACAGACATAAATCAAGCATAAGTCATCATTGATGCAGAGAAGTAAATCTAACCTTCACTCTATCTTTTGGAGACACGGAAAACGAACTTTTTTGGAGGGGGGAGTGTGTTGGTTACAATGTTGACAAGTCTTGAGAGAACTGAAAGAATTCTGATAGCAGAGGCTTAAGGGGCACCTAGACCTTGGAGATTTAAATGTCCGTGGCCTTGAACAGTCAAGGAAATACGTTAAACTTTTCAGATGAAAACAAGAAAACCACACAGTTATTTTCCTTTTATCCCCTAGTCTGAAGCAGATTTATGTCTTCTGGTTGTCCATTTGCTCGGCTTGGAGGGAATGCCTTCTAATTTCTACAAACATTGACTCAAGACTCAACTGATTAGATTGTGGCAGTCAAAGGTCACCGTGGCCGAAGACATTCAAGAAACTTATTTCAACTGCTCCCTTATTCACAAGAATTCACACACTAATTATGACAGAAATATTCACACAGATGTCTGATACAGTAGGATAAAATGACGAAGTGATGACTGTTTATATCCAAAATGACATAACTCAAGTTATAGGTAACTTTATCCTGAAAATATGAAGGTATGATGTTTTAGAAAATGAATAATAACAGAGTGAGTCTAAACCAAATGTAAGAGAAATAAACATGCTGACATATGTAGCACCTAAAAAAAAGAAATCTTTAATTAGTCTTGAGTGTGCGTGTGTGTGTTGCTCTAAACATGTAAAATGTTATCAAGGAAAACAAAGCTTTAAGGGTAAATGAACAGCAGCCAGGAAGGAACAAAGGAAGACAAATTGTACAAAGAAAATGGGAAGTCCTGAGAGCCTGCTGACCCCAATCCGAGTTAATTTGCCAAGTCATACACTGAGCTGATTAAAGTGACCTCTCCCAGCAGTGCGCTTCTCACAACTTCATAATTATTCTGTCTGAAATTGATCAGACACTCTATTACTAAATTAGAGGAATGGAGATGTCTAAGTCCATTGTTTTTGCTGAGTCTCTGCCGCTTGTGTTCAGCCTCACTGAATACAAACTAATTGCTCTTTTTATTATTTTGTAGAGACACAAAATGGATAACAGTGTGTTCGGGCCTGGCCTGTAAGATGATATGAGTGTTCGACTTGAATACTTTAAAAAAAGCACACTCAGTCCTTCTGCCTTGAATCCAGACTCACTGATCTGTATTTTATTTCCATGTGGGTTTTTATGCATTTCTGCTTTTCTTTGCTCTTGGCCTTGTGTTTATCATTAGTCATTTAAACCACTGTGGATTGATTTGGAAGTTGGTGTGAATCTGCTATTAACTGCACGGATTGCAGCCTGCAGTGTGTGGAGATGGCCACACAGTGGCGCTCCTTCATAATTATTCACAGCAGCTCAGGGTAAATACAGTATTGACTTGCTAATTAGTTGTATCAATTCTCATTGATCGCTTTTGGTTTTAGATCCATAGCGGCCTGGAGGGGAGCTTCAAAGGGCCTGAAATAAGCAAAGTGTCCCAGGGTGTTCAGTAAGATTAACTCAGGGCCCTGCAAGTCAAAGGAAAGTCAATATGAGTGTGGGAAACTGCTCCATCTGCCACGGCATCTCTCACTTTGTCTTCAGCTTACCTTCATTTCAGAGGGAAACAGTAGTTTTTCATAAAGGAGTGTTTGATACTACAAAAACTACAAAAGCATCACTCCCAAATTACTAGTAGTGACTTTGATATATAAAACTACAATCTCCTTTGTGCCGTAATCACATTTTGCAAGATATATAAAAGTTTGGCGTGTAACCTTAGTTGTGACCTTTGTTGCAGTGAAATTAAGAGTGCAGCATCTCCCTGACAATTTTTACTGTACCTGAATGAATGCACTTTATCTGGTTTTTATATTTATATCACATTTTCTATAATAAAACATGTGTAAAATTACTTTAGATGTCACATAAATATCCTTAAATGCACCCTGAAATAGAACTAGCAGAGGATAGTAGCAATTGTGCTGCACTTCACTAAATATGCATAAATACTTTGGACACGCAGTGGTCTCTCAGAGATATGATGATGGTAGTTTTTACATAAAGTGCAACTTTAGCTGCTGCATATTTTTTCAGCTGCACAGAGTACAAAAACTGAAGACTTGAGGGGACCAAGCGCACATATTTCCACAGCGGCTGATCAGCTTGATCAGACTGGGTGTGAATGGCTACTTTCTGGCAGCCAATGGCTGAGCACCGGATGCGATATATCCGCTGCAACAACAAGCGCTCTGTCCCCCCCCC
>VUQJ01020157.1:18593-31777 GCA_015108635.1 Andinoacara biseriatus | reverse complement strand
CCCCATATACCTTGCGGGATTGTAATAATTCATGGAGTTAGCCAACTGCTTGCTGGACCAGACAAATGGAATTACACTGCCCAGATGAAATGGCTGCATATATGTGTGTATGTGTGTTGTGTATTTGTGTGTTTGTGTTTCAGGGCCACACGGCCAGTCAGTACAAAAGAAAAATAGCTGCTATACTCCATAACCCTCGGCATACACCACACCAGCAGGCCTGCATGTTTGTGAATGTGAGCGTGCTGTGCAGTAGAGGGCTGACACTGTGACATTGTTAAACCATGTTAGACTTAAGCGCCTCTAGCCAAGGATGTCAGTGACACACACAAATGCACATGAGGCACCTCTGAGTGTGTGAACAAATGTGTGCTTTTATCTGCTGCTTGCCTACAAGTTCCAGGCTGACCATTAGATAGCACGCCCATTAAAACCTGACAGTGGTGCTCTGGTCAGTAGTGGCTCTCACATTGTGTTGGCTCTCACTGTGGTAGTGTATTGCTTCCTGTTCCTGTTACAATGCACAGTAGTGTTTTGTGTAGCTTAATCTGTGTAGCTCATTTAATTACAAACCTTTAGATAACGACTTATTTCATAGTGCAATATTCATGTGCTGAGCACAATCTCTTCTGCACCATGTGTACAGTATATTCATAGTCTTAACTTATTGTGTCTTTAGGGATTTGCTAGTTTAGTGTAGTTAATAGCTTAGCTCTCAGCTGAGTTACTAGCAGTTACTATCAAGTTTTTTAAAAATATCAATATATTTTCACATGCAATATTAGATGAGACAATATCGTTTATATCGATCTATGTCGCATTACAATCATATTTGTAGATCCACCATTTCACCATTCTCTTCTCCCAGTTTGTCTCTGCACAACTTCACACTGCCCCACCTCTCTCCGCTTCACCCGTTATAATGCAGGAAGTGACAGCATGGCAGTGTTGCCAGCTTAGTGACTTTGTCGCTAGATATAGTGGCTTTTCAGACCCGGCTGGTGACTTTTTTCCAAAAAACCACTAGCAACAAATTTAGCGACTTTTTTTGGTGAGGTCGATGACTTGGCATCCAACCCACTTTGGTTGGAGCAGCTCTCATTTCTAGAAACCTGTCCAAATTGATTAACCCCCCCCAGATTTGGGATCAGGAAGATGAGTTGCAGTCTTATATGCCTTTCTGTAGCTGTCCTGTCATCCCCCCAAAGTCTCATCCCCATAGAGACTGTTTGAATCTTTAAAGAACAGGTCAAAGAGGAGTGGTAGCAGCAATCTTCCACTCCAGCTTAGTATTCAACTCTAAACCTAGACAGAGTTTTAATTCTTTTGAAAGTCTGACTTTAGCCTTGTACACTGTAATTGGAAAACTCAAAAAATAGTTTTATTTGTTGAGATCTATCATCCACCTGGTCCTTACTCAGAGTTTTTGTCTGATTTCTCAGACTTTTTAATTTGATTTAATGCTCAGTTCAGATAAAATAATGGTAGCTGATGATTTTAACCTCCATGTAAATGTTGAAAATAACAGTCAACACTGCATTTAATCTATTATTAGATTCAGTTGACTTATCTCAAAATGCAAATGAGTCCACCCACCACTTATGTCTTCTCATGTCTTCTTCTGACATGATATAGAAATTGAATATTGAACAATATTCCAAGAGATGCACTTCCTTGAAAATTTGATTCAAAAAAACATAAACAAAAACACTGGCTAGAAACATTGGCTAGAAACTGCTAACATTACCCAGATGACATGGTCAGCGGATGGTGGACTTGAAAGGCAGGACTCCTGATAAAGGAGCCTCTGACAGTGGACTCATCTCTGTGCTTGTCTTGTTGGACATCAGTGCAGCATTTGATACTGTTGACCATAATATTTTATTACAGAGATTAGAGCATGCCTGTATTACTGGTACTGTGCTGCATTGGTTTGAATCAAATGTGTCCATCAGATTCCCTTTTGTTCATGTAAATGGGGGGTCTTCGTCACACACTAAGGTTAATTATGGAGTTCCACAGGGTTCTGTGCTAGGACTACTTCTATTTACAATATCTGTGCTTTCCTTAGGCAGTATTATTAGAAGATATAGCATGCTGCATTGCTATGCAGATGATATCCAGCTCTATCTATCCATGAAGCCAGATGGCACACACCAATTAGTCAAATTGCAGGAATGTCTTAATGACATACAGACCTGGCGACCTCTTATTTCCTGCTTCTAAATTCAAAGAAAACTGAGGTTTGTGCATTTATTACTTGTAGCCTGCACTATTGTAATGCATTACTATCAGATTGTCCTAAAAACTGCCTTAAAATGCTACAGTGACTAGAAAT
Organism: Andinoacara biseriatus; assembly: GCA_015108635.1. Classification (NCBI taxonomy): domain Eukaryota; kingdom Metazoa; phylum Chordata; class Actinopteri; order Cichliformes; family Cichlidae; genus Andinoacara; species Andinoacara biseriatus. Next base: position 29,439 of record VUQJ01020157.1, on the reverse strand, counting down.
ATTTCTCCCATGTTGCCTTCCCTTCTTTAGCTCCCTGTTAAATCCAGAGTAGTATTTGTTATTACAGTCATATCACTGTCACAACATTTTTATAAGTTATTAGTAGTTTCCATGGTGTAATACATTACTTTTTCAAAAAGAGTAAAAAGGAGCAATGTTAGTAACTTAGACTTAGTATGATTAAAGGTGGGCTGCTTTGAGCATTGCTGAAAAAGTTGATCTCCTGGATTTTCACAACAGCCTAGTTTAGTCCGAATGCACATTTTCTGTGGACAAGAACACCTTGATCAGAAATGTCAGAGAAGAAGATTAAGGCTAGCTGGAGATTTCAGAAAGACTAACTCAGATCACTCAAATCATGTGTTGAAAAATGTGCTGAGCAGAGGGTTTTTTTTTTTTCTTTAAATGGGTTCAAAATACCAACTTATACCATTACCATTGTGTGATATTGCATGACCTTTGCGAGCTCAGTACATCTAAAGCCATTGGACTAATGACAGTGGGGTAGGCCATTTGGGTATGCCATAAAGGAGAAGATGTATCTATCGCTACCCAAGGTGCACACAGAAAATAATATGAAAAAGAGTTTGGAAAGGACCGCGTGCAAAATGTTACCTGCCTTTTCACTGGACTTTGAAAGAAGACCTAGACCAGAAAACTTAAAATAAAGTGCAGTTTGCAGCGGTGCTTACATAAGTTCTGTCATCTCCAAAAGAACAGACAAGACGTAAGAGGTGATCTGACATTAACTTCTTACTCCTGCCTCTTCTTCTGTGATCCAGTTCCTGCTCTTAGCTCACTACTGACTCTCATCTCCTTCCTCATTCATCCTCCCCCTTTCTCTCCTGTGCCAAAGCTGCTTGGATTCATCTCTTCTATTTCTTCCCTCATTCTTTACCTTCATCCTCTCCTATTTCTTTTTCCTCTGTGTCCTCCTCTTTTCCGACCCTCCCCTCTCGTCTCTCCATTCATCAGTATTTCAGCTCCTGGCCGATAGCATCGTTGCTTCACTGCTGCGCCTGAGCTGACAGTCTGTCTGTCCTCGCTGTGGGCTTTAAACACACTAAATCAATGCCTGAAAGAAATAGATATTTTGCCACTGAGATAAGCCCATTTCCTGGTGAGTATTCATTGAAATGATATAATAACTGACATGGATAGGAGAGCGGAGGAAGAGAGAGGAGAGAGGGGGAAGAGAGATAAATATGGTATTTGCAAGTTTCCTTTTGTAGCGTGAAGGCGCCTCCTTTTTTCTGAAGGAGGAAAAAGGGGTTAGGAATCTAAACGTTGACAGGGGAGGTGGTAAATTGAATGCCATGAGCCGTCTGAGCCTCTCTGTCTCTAAAAAGAAATTCAATTAAAGTGTATTGGAGGCTTGTGAATGTGGCAGAGACTGGGCTCCCAGTGGCTGATAAGAGCTGCTTCTCTCGCCGAGTGGCGTTATAACCAAAACCAGATCCCTAGCTGCTAAATGTGTAATCCCCTGCAGCCGAACAATATGGGCCCCAGTCTGATTCAATACAGCAGCAGCCAATTCTCTACATTAAATCAACGCAGGGGGGCCGGAGTTGCCGCAGACATCACACAGCTGCTAACACACTTCCTGCAGCTTAAGCCGCACACAGAAATCAGAAAGCTAGGCCACTCACAATACCTACTAACGCTCAACACAGACACACACACACACACACACACACACACACACACACACACTGTGTAAAAGGTCCCTTGAGAAGTGATTTCAGTCCTTTCAGTGTTAAGTACCTGCCCCACTCTGGCTAATACCACCACTAATACTGGAATTATACAATGTGTGTGTGTGTGTGTGTGTGTGTGTGTGTGTGTGTGTGTGTGTGCGTGTGTGTGTGAGATTAAAAAAAAAGACAGATGAGATTAAATAGTGCTCCTTGGCGCACACACCATACAGTTTGGTTCATGACCAGCCAAGCTCCAGAAGTCAGTGTGTCAGTCAGTTTAAAGGGATATCAACCTTTGGGTAAATAAACTCATTGATCAAGTTATTGTGTTGCCACAACGGACCACACAGATACATGTTGCTCAGGAGAAATGCTTTCAAACAGCATCAGTACAAGAATGAGAGTATAGCACTGTGCCAAGCCACTGTTGTAAAGAAATTTAAAAAATCACGAAAAAAATCATGAAAACCGAAGTTATAATCATCATTATCATTATAATAATAATCATACGCTTTCAATCTTTACAATATTCCTTAGATGCTAATAGATAGTTTTAACTATGCTGCTGATATGGCTCTGACATTAAGGTTTCTAAGCTGTGTAATCCTTCCCAGACACAACTATTAAAATTTACCAGAAAAGTCCAGACTCTTAGATGTTGGCATTATTGGCAGGGTGAGTCTACAGGGGAAGGTTTGATTTGGTGGCCGTGTCCCTTGAGTTCTTTGCCATGTTCAGTTCAGGGCAATTCAGGTTCATTTATAGCACCAGCTCAAAGGTAAAATATTATAGAGAGAAACCCCCCAATCAGGCCGTCCCCAATGACAGGCCAGGATAAGGTATGTGGCAGAGTGAAGCTCAGGAAGGAGCAGCACACCGGCTGAAGCTGGTTGTTTCTGAGTGGTTCTTGCACTGTGGTGCTGAAATGTTATTCACGTCACTTATCAGTAGTTTTACTGTTGTGGCTGATCAGTGTATATAACATTTTTCCTGTATTCCACATCCTCACTATTGGTTCCATTCTCATTAAATGGTTTTGCACAATGTTTTCTGTGATCTTTTTTTTTTTTACCATGGTGTCGAGACAAACACAATAAACAAAGTAGCTCTTCTTCTTGCAGCGAGGTTAATATTTCCTATAGTTCTTTTGCAGAGCATTTGTGCAGACCATACTCCTAACTGTGTGCACAGACACACACTGTTTGGAGTTCACAGAAGTTCACAGAACACACAAAAATGGCACAAGATTCCAGTCTGTCTGGAATCACAGATTAGTTTTATTTCAGTATTTAAATTCTAAGTTATGATAACCCCAAAATGTGTATTCTTGATCATAACCAAACCCAGCCCAACACATTTAAACACACACAAACACATACACATATACAAAGTGTTAATGACTAATAGGTTGCCTGGGAATAAAGCTCATTAATTAATAACAAGAGATCCACAATAGACCCACATTAACACTGTCAGCCAGCACACAAACACCTACCATCACCTCCAATCTCCACTTATTAATTAGTGAAAGTGAAATCTATGAATTACTTGCTCCATTATGTACTTTAGCTACTTCAATTTGCATTGTAGCCTGCTTCCCCCTGGCCAGCAGATTAAAGTGGCTATTTGAAATCAATTTCTCTAATAACAGATCTTAACGAGCTCATCAATTAAGCCTTCATTAATGGCTTGTTACCATCCACTGTGAGCATGTGTGTAAATATGTGTGTGTGTGTCCCCGTCTGCCTGCCTGTGTCACACCTCACAAAGACACACCCCATATATATATATCACTGTGATTGGTGTGATTGGGCTGGGCAGCTGGATATTGATAGGAGGTGACGTGGGGGGTTGGGCTTAACTTTTCCTTCACCTAAGTGGAACCTTAAAGAAATATTGGACACGCACACACACTTGTGTTTGGGACCGGGGTGGAGGCGTGTCCCGGCCTTCAGGAACCTATTTGAAAGAGTCTTTATGCAAATGAGTGCGATAATGGCTTCTAGCGTTGAGGTTGTGATTTCAATAATTTAGGCTGCTCACTGGGGCATTTTCCATGCTAGAAAGACCATTAGGAAGCCTCACACACTCTCACACACAAACAGTTATGAGCTGATGACCTCCTCCCTGACCCTTCTTCTATTGGACACACACACACACACACACACACACACACACACACCCTCCCCCCACCATCACCCCCAAATGTAAGTATTATATATGCATGAATTAGCTTAACTCCTCAAAGAGGCCTGTAATAACGAATTCACTTATTTAACCTCTGCTGGGGAGCTTTCTTTAGGCACTGATGAAAGAGGTGCCACTGTACACACAGACCTGAGACACATGCTTATCTCACTGTTGCGTCAGAGCAAATCCGAATGAAACCACCTGCTAAAACTGCACCGACAGGCTCGCTTTCATTCATTTTGATTTTCCAGACACATCAACACTGTTCCAGCTAAAGCGTCACCATTTTGACATGCTGGAGGAGATGCAAATGCAAGGGGACAAAATGGAAATTCCACTGGCAAATTTAAAAAATACGAATGCATCAAGTTAGATTTCAAACTTTTGTGGGCTAATTCCTGCAACTGTTTGATCACACCTGATAACGACACCATTTTTGCTATTGCAACGGCACAAATGTAAATTAAAGTTACATGTGCATATAATTTTCTATTCCTATGTTGGGACAAAGTAGACCAAAATAATAATAATAAAAAAAAAGGCAGTCTGCTCTGGGCTGAAGTTCACAGTCTCTCAGACAGACCCATTCAGATGTAACTGAAGTGTAACCAAAATAAAATACTGTAAACTGTAACTCATTAATGCACATTTAGTGCTCATATCATGTGATTCTCCAGCAGTCACAGCGGGAGACTCCCAGCCATGTCTCTGCTCTCATCAGCTGCCTGTTTATCAGCAAACTTGCACTTTAATGATTGATACTGGGAGAACTAATTATGACACCTCAGTTCACTCATTAAGCAACACAGCTACAAATGATTAATTGATTTATCACATTTTCCCAAGGCTCCATTTATAATCTCATGCTGAAATGAGTTTGGGCAAGGAGGGGGAGGAAAGAGAGAGAGAGGGTACTGAGGGAGAGATGAAGAGAGGAGAGAGGACGAGGTGGAGGGTTGCACGAGAAAAGGAAGGGTGAGAGCAGGGAATGATGAAGGAGGGAAGGTTAAAAGGTGCTGCTGGGATTCAAAGGGTTGAGTGGAAGTTAAGAAATATTAATATACTCCAACCAGTGCTGTATTACAATTTTTCTCAGTCGCTTTGGTGGAATTCTCACATCAGAAACATCATTCTTACTACTCTAAATGCAGTTCTCAGATCAGTAACACATTTCCACCACTGATTGTTTTTGTACACACTGCTGTTGGTTCCACACATACAAAGATATTTGTTATCGTGCTCATTAAAGCGGCTACTGAACGTATGCAGTGTGACTTTACTGGACTATACAGTAGTTGGTGCCATGCTCTCAGATTATCTTTGTTTTCTGATGTGTATATTTTCACGAGTATAATTTTTGCTTTTCTTGATTTCACCTTTTGTAAACTTTCCTATAAATCCTTCACATTTTATTGTTGTGTCTAAACACTTCTCACTCTACATTAGGTCTGTTTTTGCAGCGCTCGTTCCAGTCAAGTCAGAAAGGCTTTGAAAAAAGTAAAGAACCATTTGGTGTCAAAGTCTTGAAACTTTGGTGAAAGGGGTTTTATTTGCTGGTCACAGAGTTGAAGTGATTGACTGCATATTTTGACATATATGAAAAAGGTTTTGATTGCTTTAGTGTCTTTTGCACAGGTGAGTCTGTGTTATGAAAAATGGTTTAACTGTTTTGAGAACTGCATTAGAAGTGGCGAGAATGGCGTTCCTGACAGGGATGAATACAAAAAAAAGCCATGTGACATGATGAGGTTCCTTCCAGAACACTCCAAAACAAAAACCTGGCAACATCTGCTGCTGTCCCAACTTCTTTGAGGCACGTTGCTGCCATCAAATTCAAACTGAGCTAATATTTTTCATGGAATAGTAAAATGTCTCAGTTTAAACATTTTATATGTTTTGATATGTTCTATTATTGAATGAATTATGGATTTATGAGATATTGCATTGCATTATCTCATTGCTTTGTGTTTGTTTAGATTTTACACAACATCCTGTAGATGTGCAGCAGGTTAGGGTGATTAAGGCCAGAAATTGAAATCTGCTAACAAGTGAAGAGAGTGTGTTGAGAAGATGGAAGGAGTACTCTGAGGAGCTGATGAATGTAGAAATTGAGAGAAAGAGAGAGGACAGATGTAGGACAGTTAGTGAATCAGGAATGGCAGAGGACAGTGAGGACAATATGAAGAGGATGAAGGTGGTGGGTCCAGATGTGGTGGTATGGAGATGTCTTGGCGAGAGGGCCGTGGACTTTTTAACCAGACTGTTTAAGAACATTTTAGAGAGTGAGAGGAAAGGAGAGGTGTACTGGGACTGATTTTCAAGAACAAGGGGATTAAAGTTGATAAGCCACACCATGAAGCTGTGGGAAAGAGTCATTGAAGCTAGGCTAAGAAGAGAGGTGACAATCAGTAAGCAGCAGTACGACTTCATGCCAAGAAAGAGCACTACCGATGCAGTGTTTGCTTTGAGTGTTGATGGAGTGTTGCTAGAGAAGGTCAGAAGAAATTGAACAGTGTCTTTGTGGATCCATACAAAAACATAGAATAGGGTGCCGCTAGAGGAACTGTGGTACTGCATGAGGAAGTCAGGAGAAGCAGAGAAGTATGTGAGGGTGGTGCAGGACATGTATGAGGACAACAAGACAGTGATGGTGATGGACAGTTTGACAGATGAAGTCAGGCAGGAGTCTCAGTGGGCTGTAATGTTTGCAGATGACATTGTGTAGTGAGAGTAGGGTGCACGTGGACGAGAGTCTGGAGAGGTGGAGGTACTCATTGGAATGAAGAGGAATGAAAGTCAGTGAAAGCAAGACAATACATTTGTGTGTGTCAGGGCGATTTGTTACAAAAGGATAACAGCAAGAGTGAAAGGGAAGGTTTACAACATGGTAGTGCAGCGTGATGTATGGTTTGGAGACGATGGCACTGACAAAAAGTCAGAAGGCGAAACTGGAGGCAGCAGAGTTGAAGATGTTGGGGTTTTCATTGGCAGTGACCAGAATGGACAAGATTAGAAATGAGAGGGACAGCTCAAGCTGAGCGATTTGGAGACAAAGTTAGAGAAGCAAGGTTGACATGGTTTGGACATGTGCAGAGGAGTGATGTCCTGCACCACCCTCACATACAAAGGATGCTGAAAATGAAGCTGCCGGGCAGGATGGAAAGAGGAAAACCGGAGAGAAGGTTCATGGATGTAGTGAAGGAGGAGAACATGCAGAGATTTGGTGTCACAGAACAGGATGCTGGGATAGGGTGAAATGGAGGCAGGTGATCCGCTGTGGATCACAGAGCATCCCAACTCTTTTGGATGACATTTTTAGACTCATCTATTTGTGCACTTTGTTTTTCTTCTGTACTACTATTACAGTTATTACTCCTTTCATTCTTTTATTGGTATTCATTGTTTACACTGACAATTTGTCTTTTTCATTTTTGCATCATTTTCAGTTTTTTTCCCCTTTTCTTTCCTTTGTGCTATATAAATAAAGTTATTATTATTTTTATGAAACTTACATTACATGGACAGGGTGAAAACAATACCACGGTAACCTGTTTATAACCAGGTGACAACACAATTATATTTAAGAAAAGCACTGAGTATATTAAGAATTAAAAAAATATGAGGGACTGTGGGCCTCTTGGTCCACACTAAGGACAGAGTTTTGTATCATAAGTTATGCAAATCAAAATTATTCTGATTCTGTGTGGAGCCAATGATTCACACTGAGTTTTAACGTCAGCTTCTCCCTTGTGGTTTGAAGTCAGTCTAACAGCATGTTGTCACTGCATATTCTGCATTTCTTTTCTCAATGTTTTAAGCATTTCCAATCGTTGACACTGGGGACTACTAGTTTTCTGCTTTCTTCTTTTCTGCTTTTACTGGTGCTTTCTGCAAACTGTTCATGGGAAAATCAGAAATTCAGTTTGTAAGACCACTTTCCTTCTGTTTCTTATTGTTCCCCCTTCTGCGCTGCCTTTTTACATAAAGCTTGCTCCAAAGCACTACACTGAGCACTTGCAGACTTTTGTAAAAATGGAATTTACAGACTGATATGAGCAGAGATAGAATGGAGATGAGAGGAGAGGAGGGTTTCTGAGGGAAGGAGAAAGAATGGCTTTTGGGAGGAAAGAAAGAAGTCTGTTGGGACAAGAAGAGGAGGTCTGTCTGCAAGAGAAGAGGAGGACTATCAGTAGGAGGTGTAATGAGATGCTGCGGCTCGGCTGCCTAACAATAGCTGCTGCGTGTCGCTGCTTAGCCTGGTGCTCTCCACCTATTTGTCATAATCACAGCCAGTTTTCTCATTAGTGGAAACCATTAGCCCTTAAAGCTTTATCTGCTTCTTATCAACCCCACCACTACCACATCACCAGGCTCTGCACTCACACACACAGATACCATAAAGGCCTACAAACACAAAGAACATGGAACACAGCAGTGCAGCCCAGCAAAACCAATACGGACAATGGCCACAGCACCAGTGGCACCTCAGTGCCTTGCTAAGGTATCTCATAAAGAAGTCACTGACCCCACACGTCTAACTGAGCAACTCCGGTAGAGCCAGCACAAGTTACAAAGCATACCCATCCTAATCTGGCTCCATTAGCAGCGTCTGTCCCTCCCCAGTTACTGGGCTTTGTTCAGCTGTCAGGATGACCAATGACATCGCACTGCTGCTTGATTCATGGCGGCGACCCTGAGATCACATCTGATGGGAGCGTCAGGCCAAACGACCAAACACACCCCCAGTAGCCCATTATAGTCTATTTATCTAGCTGGACATCTAATGGGAGCGCTCCTTTTCCACTTCGACACTATGATGCTATCGCTGGAGCCTTGGTTAAGACTTGGACTGCTTGGCTGGGGCTGTAAGAGGAGGTGTGGATTAATAATTGGAAGCTGTTGACTTCTGAGACCTATAAAAAGGAATAAGACCTGACTGGCAATCGTGGAAACTTCAGCTTTTAAAGCAACACAGTGTACTCTGAGATGTGTGTAATCCTGTCCTCAACCATACTCTGAAACCTTGTGTCTCTGAGGCGACAAGTGAAAATGACGACACCTAATTGTGCAGATTAGCACCAGTTAGTTCTGCGTTGGTTTGCTAACTCACTCATCGGCTTAAGCAAAAAAATGATGAGAGACCCGAGTGAGCTGACATGGACAGTTCCAGGTAACACCTGGACGTGTCAAGTGGAATCGGCTGGAACTGAAAAATGCAGCCAGCGCACAATGGCCAAAAATGGCCTCTCATGACAACAAAAGACAGCAAAAGGTGGTCAAACTCAGGCTAGTGAAGTCTGGTTTTTACCACTTTTTGGGTGGCTGTAGCTCAGGAGGTAGAGCAGGTCACCTCCTGATTGGCAGGTCAGGGGTTCGATTCCTGGCTGCGTGCCAAAGTATTCTTGGGCAAGATACTGAACCCTGAGTTGCTCTCCGACGCAAGCTTCGGAGTGTGAATACATGTGAATGTTAGACATTAAGCACTTAGCTTACTTATATATGGAAGTGCTTGTATGAGTGGGTGTGAATGTACATGTGCTGTATAAGCGCTTTGAGTGCTCAGACAGAGTGGAAAAGCACTATATAAGAGCTAGTCCATTTACCATCGCCACCTTCATATTTTGAAAGCAGACGTAAGCAGTGAGAGGAGACCTGCCCTAAAGCATTCCCTGCTTAGTGTCCTTTCAAACAATACATGAGGACAATCATTTGCACCATAAACATATTTTTTTATTCAGTAAGACTTTAAACCGGTGTTCATGAGCTCGGGATCATTAGAAAAGGGCTTTCTACTTCTATACAGCTTCTCCACAGTCATCAGCCTCTGCTGCCCATTAAAAAGAATGCACATGGCATTTCTGCACTGGCTTCAGCATTCAGACCTAATCATAAGGTTGCCACTGTATGTAAAAAACAAAAAAACTTTAATGTGACACCTTATTTGGACAATTCATTACAAAATGCAGATTTTAGATTTACCACAATATCTATTCGAAGTATAAAAAAAAAAAAAGATTAAAAAACAAAACAAAACAAATAAAACACATCAGTTAAATTAATTAGCTCTCGGTTTGATGGTAGAACTGAAATCAAACCTGTGTAAATACACAAAAATACTTTACGGCATGCTGAAACTGTTTGGCCCAACTTTATTCCAAGTACAAGTCAAACTTTACAACAAAAAACTTGAAAAAAAAACAAATGAAATAAAATGTACCTTTATCTAACTTGGGTTCTCTCAGTGATCACCTTTCCTCTTTTTACCCTTCTCCACCTTCCCATTTCTCCTCCTCACCAATCCAGATCTTGTCCTCCTCTTTTCCTCCTCCCCTTCCTCACAGCCCAGCCTTCCCCTCCATCATCCTCCTCTCTCCATGTCATTAAGTCCTCAGCCCACCCATACACTAAAACATGTAAAAGAGCTTCCGTTTTGGGAGAGATTTGTTTGTGGCATTAATAGTCTTTAGTTTTCCACATGGTTTCCTGGCAGCCAGAGACATTAGAAAGAGAAGTGATGTGCAACACATCTCTCCCCTCATCCTCTCATCCTCTCATTTCTGCCTCATCTGTCACACAAGGGTGGAGGGTGCAAGGGCCAGTGATAAAAAAAAGGAACATAGCAAGTGAAAATGAGACATAAAGAAAACAAACATTAAGGAAGAAGAAGAAGAGAGTCTGGCAGGTTCTATTTGAAGTTTAGCAGAAGCTCTAATACTCTAATACTGCACTACTTCAAAACAGGCAAACAGTCACTGGCTGCAGGATATGAACAGATGTAGCATCTTAGCAATAATTTTTACATAGTAATATTGTTTGTGTGGACTGCAAACCACATACCTTCCAATTTATCTTCTTTTTTTTGTTACCCTTGAGGAAGATCTCAGAATGACTTAGTTGCTGGATCTTCTTCACAATCTGAATCTTGAGTCTGATTAGCGTAGCTTTTACACTTGCCTCTG
>VUQJ01020153.1:16992-32990 GCA_015108635.1 Andinoacara biseriatus | reverse complement strand
AGCCTCTCTTTAGTCTCACTCTCACAGCCAAATTCTTCCACCTCCTCCTTCTCTATCTGGCCAGGTTTTTAGGCATTTAGCTCCTGTCCTTCACCGATGCATCAATCAGGCCTCTTTCTCCCCTTTCTCTGATTACTTACCTCCCAAGAAAGAAGAAGAACTACACTCCATCTTGTTGTTTTATGTTCCCAGCAAATTTAGCCCTGTGTCTCCCTTCTCCACCCTCAGGTCTCTTTCACTTTGTCTCTGTCTCTCTCACTCACTCACCTCCATCATCCTCTCCCTCCCTCCCTCGCTCTCTCCCTCTCTCTCCCCCCTCCTCCCCGAGCCCTTCCTCTGTCCCCTGACACCTCGCACTCTCCTCCTCTTTCTCCTCCTCCCCTTTCTCCACTCCCTCCGTGTCAACTCACCCTCCTTCCTCCCTCAGTTTCTTTCCTTCTGTATGTAGTTGTATAACTTATCACCCTGATCCCTTTTCCACTCGATAATTGGTGTGTCTCTGCAGCAGATGCTAGTACGCGTTATTTGGCGGCTAAGTATTCGCTATTCCAATTAGTCATTTAATACCAGTAAGAAAAAGAAACTCTTGGCCTCCACATTTTTCAGCGCCACAGGAGCAGAGAGTTGTGTGTATGTTTGTGTTTGCTCATGCAACAACTGTGGCCAGCGTGTGCACACACAGTTACACTGTATCCACACACGACCGGGCAGAGGGTACATGTGGGTTTTAACAGATGGCGAAACGCTCTCCCTCGAGTATCGACATTGCTCCCTCTCTCTCTCTCTCTCTCTTTCGCCTGCGCTCTTTCTAATTAACTAGGTTTCAGTAACAAACCTTTGGGCTTTGCCATCACCATGGTTACCCAAACACTGACTGTCTGGATTTGTATATGAGTGTATGTGTGACTGCTTGAAAGGATGGCGTATGTGCACGCACGTCTTGGTGTTCAAACCCCTTTCCTCCTGCGCCGTTCTGCCTATGTGTTCGTGTGGCTGTGCGCTTCCACGCATTTGAGCGGGTGTGTGTGTGTGTGTGTGTGTCCACATCTCTGCAAATGCGTGATTGTGCATGCACATGGGTATTTTGGTTGCTTTGATGCCTTTGTTTCCCCTTGTGGGGGGAACAAAGGCATCAAACCAGAGGCTGGTTCAGTCTCAAGCACCTATGTATCTACACAGAGAACAGCAGGATTATACGGGATCACTGAAAATGTGTCAAAGATTTATTGTACCTTTTTATGTAAGACAATCTTAATAATTATATAATCCCATGAATAAAGATTACAGGTTGAGATTTTTTTTTTTTTTTAAATGTGAGATAAAATGAAAAATCTTTTTTGCATTTGTGACAGGAAAGTACGTGGTGAATTTGAATTTGAACTTGGCTCGCCTTCTTTGAAAGGCAAAAATAAAATGGAAATTGGATGCTGGAGTGCATATTTTATGCCTTCAACTACCTGGGCAGTTTGTACAGAGTAATTCACAATACATTACCCATGTATCATATATTACCCACAAAATAGCAATTCTGTGTTTCTCTGTATAGATAATGCGTCATAATACCTGTATACCTGAAAAATAAGGGACCACTTGTGGTGTCACAGTGTGCATATGTGTATTATTATTATTATTCGGTTGTAACATTGTGGCTGATTATCTAACGTACTCTCTAATTTGCTTTTGCCTGCTGTCCACCATGTTGACCCTGTGAAGTTCTCCTTCTTCTTCCATTCGCTTTAATCTCATTTTATTTGGTAAGCACCACCATAAAGAACTGGTGGTGGGATCTATTTTTAGCAGTGTCTCTGTGTTTTTAATAAAAGTGTTCATAATGCAGGCCAGAGTATTGAAAATGTATCTCAAAATGCAGTGATGTGTAACATTGCAAAACTGATATTTATTCCCACATCTAGCAGTGTTTTCCACCATGCTGTTTGTCAGCTCTTCAAATATTTTAGTTGCCAAGTATGTTATGACAAATAGTTCGTTAATTCTGTCCCCAATTACTTTCGAGCCTCTCAAACTGGCACTGTCCAAAAAACTTGTGGACCTAACTGTGTAACGGAGCATTGCGATCAGTTGCCCGTCAGTGTCTTGATCCATAGAGGAACTTCAGCTGCAGCTGGTAGTACTTGTTCTGCTTTGCAGCCTCTGTGAGCTTAGCATAGCGGCACATGAACCACTTCTCCACCTGCCGCAGGTTCTCATTAGAGTGCCCCTCCAGCTTGCAATGAATCTCTGAAGCAGATCTCTGAGGCTACCATCGCCAGCTGCAGTCAAAGGCTAGTTGGAGCTGAATGATAGTCAAAATCACCTCATCAGTGATCTGCCCGACAAGCCAAATAGTCAAGAAACACAAGGCAGGAAAGGCTGGGGTAGCCATGGGATTCTTCAGTAGTTTATTGATTGCAGATGGCATTGTTTTCTTGGATGAACTTTAATGTGCTAAAATGAGTTGCCAGTTATAGTCTGGCCAGCCTGCCCCACTAAATTCTCTGTGTGGGGAAATTATGTCTAGCAGTCGACATTGTAAATGATTATGAAGCACACATGTATACTGTAACACTGAAGGAAGGGTAAAAAAATCAACCCCGTGTAAGTATTTCATGTGTTTTCAAGGTGGTGCAGTAAAGTAAAGACTAATTAAAATAAAAAAAGATTCTATACATTCAGTATACTTTAAACGAAGTAGGTCATAGAGGGTGTCATCTGTTCATATTTGAAGGCAGCAGTGTTTATACCAGTCATCATCTTCCTCTGAGCTGTATCAGCTTGCCTCCATCATCTCTCTCCAAGACTTCTTTGTCTGTTTTTGTGTGTCTTTGTTGTCTTGAATCATTAGATTGTACAAACAGGGAAAGCAGTCTGCTCTCTTCTTAAAGACATTCATGATGTTCCTCTGTTATCCACAGGAACACTGAGAGTGTGAGGGAGAAAAAAGGAAATGTGGAAATAACCTTCTCCTATTGGCTATGGTAATTGCTGCCATCTTATTAGTTCACTATCTTAAATTTCACAGACATTATCATGTGTGAGTAAGACATTCTCACCAGCTCTAATAGAGCTGTAGATACAAATTTTAGCAATCTAAAACATCAGGTTTTAGTGTCATTCCCTCAGAAAGAATGAGACTTATTACACACAAATAACAGCTGTAGGGATCCAGAGGGTAATGGAGTAATTAAACATGTTGTCATCTTTGTATTTTTTCATTTTTAAATGTGGGAATTTCATTATCACTCTCTGTGTTTACTATGTCTTATTGTGATTAATAGAAATGTTTGGACATTGCCTGACACTGATGTATCTGAGGGATGTGGCAAAAGAGGAGGTGAATAATTTGCTCCCAAAAATGAAGTGACAACTCATCCTATTTGACACTTTAAAACACCACAAATCTGTTCTAATGGCTAAAAATGCGTTTATATTAGCGATTAAGTTGCAGTGGGTTTTCCACTTCTTTGATGACTTTAAATTCTACATGTTGACAAAGTGAAGTCAACAACTTCTGTTGTAGCAGTTCAAACTTTTATAACATTTTAAGGTCATAACAGTTCACTGTGTGCACACCAAAACCTGATACTTAAAACTACGGATGGATCAATATACCAACCAGTATCACTGGCCTCCTTAGTGGTTCCACAATGCAGCAGGTTACAGATTCACAAAAGCAAAAGATCCCCAATTCAATTCCAGGAGGGGACACAAATCCCTTTTGGGCTGCATCAGGAAGGGCATCTGGCATTTAAAAAAAAAGAAAAAGAAAAAAACCTGGAGCTACCAATTGTGGATGACCCCCTTATGAATAAGAGAGCAGCTGAAAGTAGCTTCGATTACTGGCCTATTAGCAAGACAGATGAGGCGATATCTACCGATGGCAGTGGCCACTGTTTATCTGTTGTGTCACATCAATTTAGCACTGTCCAGATGTTCAGTGATGGTGTGATGAACAGCTGAAATTCTGTGGGTCAAAAGAGGTAAGACATAATGGATTTAAAAATAATAAAAAAAAAAATTGTGAATTGGTCCATAGTTCAATTTAAACAACAAAACTAAAATTAGTTTTCTAATCTATGAACCATTTATAGATTGGAGAGTTTTTTTTTTTAAGTTGTTTCTTTTTTATCTGATTTAGTGCTCAGTTCAGATAAAATAATTATATTGTGGGATTTTTAACATCCATGTGGATGCTGAAAATGACCACCTTAACACTGCATTGAATCTATTAAGACTCAGTTAGCTTCTTTCAAAATGTAATTTAATCACACTCTGGATCTTGTTCTGACATGGCATAAAAACTGAACATGTAACAGTATTTGCTGAAAACCCTCTTTTGTCTGATCATTTCTTAATAACATTGAAATTTACAATAATGGGTCACACAACAGTGGGGAATAAATTTCATTACAGTAGATGTCTTTCTGAAAGGGCTGTAACTAAGTTTAAAGATATAATTCCTCCCCTGTTATCTTCAATGCCATGTGGCAACACATAGTAGAGCAGCTTCCTAAACTCTGCTCCCACAGAGGTTGATTATATGTGGAGCTACTTTCAATACTACTAATATTTATTTTGACTTTCATGGGGAGCCTTCTTCACACACTAAAGTTAATTATGGAGTTCCTCAGGGTTCCATGCTAGGACTATTCTATTTACAATATACATGCTTCCTATAGGCAGTATTATTAGAAGGAATATCATGCATTTTCAGTGCCATGTAGATGATACTCAACTTTATCTATCCATGAAGCCAGATAACACATATGAATTAAACTTCAGGAATGTCCTAAAGACATAAAGACCTGGATGACCTCCAATTTCCTGCTTTTAAATTTAGATAAAACTGAGGTTATCTTTCTTGGCTGTAGTATCATATCACCCCAACAGAGCATTTGCTCTCAGATTAATGATTTACTTGTGGATCCTAGGGTATTTAAAAGTACCATGGGAGACAGAGCCTTCAACTTTCAGGCCCCTCTTCTGTGGAACAAGTTCGCTGTCTGGATTTGTGAGACAGACACCCTCTCTATTCTCAAGGACAGGTTTAAAACATTCCCTTTTGATAAAGCTTATAGTTGGAGCTGGATCATTTGACGATGAACTACATAGTTTTTAATGTCTTGCATTTGCATGTGAATGGCGATCATTTTTAAAACGTTTGTCTGAGCGCATTACTTTTCTAAAACAAAAATTGAAAAACAATATAGTTTCCACTGGATTGTTCTTGTGTAAACGGGGCCTTAGTTATGCTGCAATAGGCCTAGGCTGCTGGGGGGCGGTTCCCATCATACACTGAGTGTTTCTTCATTACTCAGCTCTTTTCACTCTCTCTATGTTTATACCCCACTCTGCATATAATCATTAGCCAACCGATATATGGCTGCCCTTCCCTAAGCCTGGTTCTGCTGCCAGTTTCATCCTGTTAAAAGGGAGTTTTTCCTTCTCACTGTTGTCAAGTGCTTACTGATAGGAGGTTGTATGATTTTCTCTGTATTATTGTAGGTCTTAACCTTACAATATAAAGCACCTTGAGGCAACTGTTGTTGTTATTTAGTACTATATAAATAAAATTGAATTGAATTATATTTCAGCATATGCACATTTAATGAAGTTGAATTAATATCTATAGTTGGGTGTAATAGGATTTGGTTCCCAAAACTGTCAGTTTCCTAGCAACCAATTTGCCCCTTACTGAAGTCAGTCAGAAAGACAATTTCTAAAGCCTATAAAATCAGCACTTTCATATCCTCAATATATCAAATTACAATGTGAAACAAGTCTCTCATAATGATAAACCTGCAAAGCATTTGCAGTTGCTTTGCTGTTTAAGATGTTTTTGCTCATTTTGCCTTTTTATTTGATAGCTGCAGATAGCTGCAATAGTAGAGACCAACAGGAAATGTGGGTACATAACAGGAAATGACATGCAGTAAAGGTACACCTCGGTGGGAGTTGACCTGAAACTCTTGCATTGCACTTTACAGTTTTTGTTGACCGGTGCTTTCATTGCATTGGTTTTGACTACAACACAAGCTGTCCTTTGCCTGTTCACAAACTTCCAGGTGATGATAGTGCAGCATTTAACAGCTATACAGTCAGGTACTTAACCAGAAATTGGTTAGAAATACGTTAAAGTCAGTAAATATTGGACTTGGATTCAAAAGTGTGGAAACAAACATAAATTATAAATGATTGTTTTGATTTGCAACTGCTCAGTGTTTTGCTAACAAGTTTACCAAATCAGCCTAAAAGAAGTGTAACAAAGTTTTCACTGTGGCTAAACTAAATCAGTTATTCCAGATGTTTCAGTTGGGCCACCAGTTCAGTTCACCACCAGCAGCACACCACAGCTGTGGGTTTGGTCAAGCACTCCATGTCAGAGCTACAGTCTGTCTCCTTCAGGCTGATTTGTCTTTCTTTAGAAAGGAAGTTTTTCACCATTTCCAGACTTCATATGTCCTGGGGCGAGTTAGTGAACACAGACAAGTGCTAACAAGTCCTAGTGTGTTATATAAGCCTTATGTACAGTTTGCAGCTAATCAGCACATGATGAATGGGTGACTTAATGGAGACGATTTATCTGTCTGAGGTTTTCCATCTGAACAAGCTTCATTCAGGTTCATCATTCGATCTATCAGTTCTTAGACAAGCTGTGCACCTGAGACAGTCTCACACTGTCACATTAAACTCCTTTCTTCCTAAGAAGGCTTTTCAGAGAACAGAGAGTCACTTTGGGAGATATTAGTGAGACATATAGAGGGACGTGTGCTCTGTTTAAAGAGTGAAATTAAGTGGTATTTACAATTAATGAGCCAATGGAGAAGGGTGAAAACGTTGAAGACTAGAGAATCCTCGAAAAGGAAAGACATCTGTGGGATTTAGCTTCTCTTCCTCCCCCTCTAAAAACCAACTTGCTTCATGTACAGTCTCAGTGCATACCCAGTTGGCACAGTGCCTACTGGCAAGGATTAGCTAAAATGAGAGATGTCCCCTGTGTGTTCATACGTAACTTTGAAATTGTCCCTCGCAGAATGATTATGTGCTTATCAGATTATCCTAACATGTTCACGGCAACCAAAATTGGATACATGAGCAGCAGTATGAGTTTATAGTGCGGTTTTCTGGAAGCGGTGCAGATGTCCTCAGGCTAACACTGCTGAGTCCACACGTTTATGGATATGCGGGTGAGAAAAACACTTGGGTGTCACATATGTCAAAAGCAGCCACAGCCAGCATTATCACCCTGCCAGCAATTTACACTTACAAGTATGTGCAGTGACTTGATTTGAGTAGGGAATGATTTGGAACACACTGTCCAACCACGCTACCAGCATCTATTCAACATTTACCTTGCTGTAAAAAGAGCTCATTATATGCTTCGTTTGTTTAAGTTACAGTCACCTCCTTGTTATCCAGGTTGGAAGGTGCTGTATGATTGCCTTTTTCAGAGCTGAAAGACAAATTGAACCACAGTGCCTGTTTATTTCTTCTCACAGAGTTGCTTATTATTCTTTGGACTGTAGCCTCAGCGTGAGTTTATTCATTAGCTTTGCAGGCCGCGAAGTTACTCGTTCATATTGCGCTGTGCTTCTCAGCCCTCACTGACGGGACTCCGAGCCTGCTGGTTCTCATTCTATCCATCTAATCAGTGACCGAGTTACACCTGCAATGCCACGTGGATGCAATTAACTTACCAGCTGGGAAAAAGTAACGGCACTGTAAGCCCTGAAGACACAAACTGAGAGCCACTCGTGTGAAGAAATGCTGACACCAATGAATTTATTTTTTTCCCCCCAGAATGGCAAATGTGGAAACACCTTTTTTCCTCCTTATTTTTTATATTTATTTTAACGATGGTTCAGTTATAGAACTTGAATTGAAATTAGGAGACAAGGTTTTCATAAGATGTGGCATACTGTACTGCAAGTAGCTGAATGATCGTTTTATTTTTTTTAATGGAACCCAGCAATATGACACAACAAGCTGAAGCTTTATAATATTATTGTGAGCAGGCCTAAACTTCTTTTTTCCCCAATGCACTTCTCACAAGGTGAAGCATCAACTCACCAAAGACTTATATGTTTGCACACAGAAGCCTGTTTATAATGTCAACAAGCACTTGCGCTGCTAGGCATGCTTGTCTCATTTTGTTACTTTTTTGATTGTAGTATCATCTAGGCATTACATCCATCTACAAAGTGTAATAATTTGCAGTTGTTCGGGTTATATAATGAGATGGTTTAGAGGGAATTTCCTTATTTCCTACTCGCCCTGTCATACTTGTGCTACTGAAAATGTATACTGACGTGTGTGAGCTCTGTCTTGCCACTTTGAATGAAGACGTGCAGTACACTTGAGTGCACTGAAACATCCGGTTGTTCCATTTTCAGACTTGTACAGTGAAAACTGAACCAGCAGAACAGAGGCTGGAAACAGAGACAGTTCTCTTTTAAACTAACTGTTGCATCACCTGAAACAAACACCATTTAGGCAGTATTACAAGCTCACACATGTCAACATACACTCATGGGCCAAATTATTTGGTACACCTTGCTAGTACTGGGTCGGACCCCATTTTGCCTCCAGAACTGTCTTAATTCTTCATAGCATAGATGCAGCATAGATGGAAACAGCACAGCATCACACAGTTGCTGCATATTTGTCAGCGGCACATCTGTGTTGTGAATCTCCTGCTCCACCACATCCCAAAGGTGCTCTACTGAGATCTGGTGACTGTGGAGGCTATTTGAGTTCAGTGAAATCCTTGTTCAAGAATTTGAGCTTTGTGACATGGTGTGTTATTCTGTTGGAAGCAGCCATTAGCCGTTGTGGTCATAAAGAGTGGACACGGTCAGTTGTTACAAAAGGGCCCAAAGACAGCATTACACCCCCAACACCAGCCTGGACTGGTGTGGTCTTCTGCTGCTGTAGACCATCCGCAAATGCTCTTCTGCATACCTTGGTTGTAACAACTGTAACAAATTACTGCTGCGTTCCTGTCAACTTGAAGCATTCTCCTCTGACCACTGGCAATTAAAATAACTGAATAATCACAGTGGGAAAAAATGGAAATCTGCGCATTGGAGAAGCTGGAGTTTGATATCAGCTGGATATAATGAGAAAATGATTGCACTATTCATCAGAGACCTGTGTAATATTTTATATTAGTTATGATAAGGGCTCCAACTGATGGGTATTTTTGTTATTGATCTGTCAGATATTTATTTGTTTTTTATGAAAAAAAGTTAGCTGGTTCTATCAGTCATCAGAATCAATCACTTTATTTCATTGTTTTGGCTTCATTATCATTTCATTTAGGTTGCGGTGGAGGACATGGAAGTCTTTTAATATGATAAAAAGTGAAGATAGGAAAAAAAAACTTACATTTTGTTTCATCTTCTAATGTTTTGTTCTTGAGTCCAAATTTCAAATATTATTTTCAGCTTAATGTAAAAGCAAAACAAGTATTACATGGCCATATAAATATAAATGGCATTCTAGCCATATGTACACTACAGATATTTTTACTTAATTTAATTAGTTTTCTGTCTTCCTATTTTTTAATTATTGCTTGCTGTGACACTTTAAGCCTTATTAATTACACTTCAGTTGTATTCACAATCATTTCTTCTTTCTTATCTCTCTTTTAGCCAACAACACTCTGCTCGGTGGAGGTGGAGGTAAGTTACCACCTGTCTGATCCTTTGGTCGTCTATGTTTGTGTGCTTGCCAAGATACTCACAGGCCTCAGCTGTTATTAATGGCACGGCTTTGTGGTGCAAATGGTCATCTGTGGACACCAAATAATTTAAAATTGTCGCACTTCTTTTAATCAGATGATGCAGTGTAATTTACGGGCCAAAAAGCGCATGCGTGTGTGTTGTGCGCGCGCGTGTGTGTGTGTTGGTGAGTGTTTTATGTCCCATGTGTGGTGACTGTCTATATTTTTCTTTGTGTATGGTAGCAGGTAGCTCTTTGTTGTGGCAGGTGTTCAAGGTGCTTTTGCATGCTGTTCGGTGTGTGAGGGTGTATGTGTGTGTCTGTTCTTTTTACGTGTTTGCAGGTGTGAAGTCAATAGTTTGTAATTTATGGGTGTGGAGTGGCTGTGGAAATAAACATTTTTCAGTGTATTGTTGACTCAGTGCTTTTCTGCGAGTGGGTGATGTTTGACGTCCGTGGTTAATCGATACTGGCAATAAATCTGTACTACTAATGCAGTAGCCAGACTCACTAAAACATGTGCACACGCACCTTACTCAACGTGTGTGTGTGTGTGTGTGTGTTAATGCTTGCAAATTTTGGTGCTGGTGCATTTGCCTGTGGTCGTTTTCTTTGTCTTCATTTGGCCGAACAGCTTTAGTCTTTCAGACCAGCTCACTCACTGCCATTTTTAACCTTCCTATTTGTATGTTAGTCTGCATGCAGCTTTTTTTTCTTTGCAGTCTCTGTGGTGAAGTATCAAGTGGCGCACCTGCATGTCTGTATATTTGCGTGTATGTGCATTCATATGTCAGTTTATAACCATGCATCTGCTTGCCTGAAATGATTTGTTGGAAGTCCTCAGTGTCTACACACACACACACACACGCACAGGCTCCACCTTAACTGATAAACACCAGCTGAGGCTTGAGCCACGAAAATGGATGGCACACTCTTTTCCTGTCGCTACACACACTCTCTCTCTCACACACCCACACAGACACACACACACACACACAGATCTACAGCGTCGTTTGATGTTGTCCTGAGGTCTCTGATGGCTTTACAAAGACAGATGGTTTCTAGAGAGCTCTTGAACATGTCAGAATGCGTCAGCCTGGATGCATTAGTGCCCACGTAAAGCATGTTTATGTTGATCGCTGTGGTTTACTAAATGTTTTTATTCAGTTAAATTTAACCACAGCAGCTGTTTTCATTGTAAACGTTTCCACTGACCGGCTGAAGGAGGCCGCATTAACAGCCACCATCTGAATCACTCTATTATCTCCTTCTGTGTCACTCTGCACCATTTTTTTTTTCTTACTCAGTTGATTCCCTCATTTCTTTTTATATGTATTTTTCCTCTCTCCATCTCCCTTTTCAGCTCACTCCTTTGGGGTTTGCTAAGGCAGATAGAGCATACAGTAGGTGTTAATTAGACAGAGGTAAGGGTAGTGACAAGAGGAAGAATGGAACAAACAAGAGAGATGGGAGGGAAACAATGCTTAAAGCAAGAAGACAAGAAAGATGAGAGCAATGAAGGCCCAGTAGTGTTTGGAGAGGCAGCCACTGGGGATTGACAGATGCAAGAGGAGGATAGAGTGGGGGAAAAAAACACACACAAAAATCCTTTGCCATACATCTACATTTTCCAGGATCACACTCTGCACTGAGTAGCCACGCATTCATTCATTCATTCAGCTTTAGTGAGTTGTTTTTTTTTTCCATCAAAGATGAGGCAACAAAAGGTCTTTACGGTTCTTTACCTCTCAGTCTCAAGGGTACCTGGGTAAATGTCATTCAGTTAGATCAAACGCACACCTGTCGACATTGTTTTTCGCACTTCAATCTGGAGGAGTGCTGAGCTGATGCAGTGCATCAACAACAAACTCAAGGGCAGGAAATTAACCTTTTTTATGTCCACTGGCTGCTGTTGCTCATTTATTCCTGAGCTTATCTGCCATTTCAACATTTCACTGCTTTGATTGATTTTCTAAATAGAACAGAAAGCCAAGATGATAGAGGTTTAGTCAGCCAGACAGTTACCATCATCTTTGTATAAACATTTATTCATGTAGACATGAACATATATCAGTTTAATCTTTGAATGGAAGCTGTTTAAATTGATAGAGCCAAGACAGATTCTTCTTTTAGGTCACCATATGTCAGTGTGTACCTTTGGGATGTATGGCGCAGTGTTTTTCTACAGTTTTGTGGCCTCCAAAATTTTTTTTTATTTTATTTATTTTTTTTATCAGCCTTCACTGATGTTCGCAGCTGTTTTCTGCATTTCAAAACACTGAAAATAATCTTTAAGGATGAAAACTGCTGCGTCTTTTTTTCATTTGGTATCACAAGAGCAATTTGTGAGTAATGTCACTCAACAGTAATTTTTTTTTATAGCTTTGTTGCAATATCTTTAGACCATTTTCAATCCAGCGGGGGAAAAAAATTGGATGGCAGTGGCGCAGTGGGTAGGTGCTCACCTTGCAACCGGAGGGCTGTTGGTTCGAGTCCCCGTCTGAGTGCATGCTGTCATTGTGTCCCTGGGCAAGACACTTAACCTACATGTGGTTGGTGTTGGGTGTTGGTCAGAGGGGCCGTAGGCGCGAATTGGAAGCCACGCTTCCGTCAGACTGCCCCAGGGCTGTGGCTACATTAGTAGCTTACCACCACCAAGTATGATTCAGGTGTGAATAAATAGTGCACGAAACTGTAAAGCGCTTTGAGTACCTTGAAAAGCGCTATGTAAGTTGAAGGCATTATTATTATTGATACAAAGGGCGCTGCTTCAACAGTTTGAAAAGATGAGACTTAATGGAGAAAACTTTGGGGAAAAAATTCACTTTCCGTATCAAATTTTTTTCCCCTTCTGTGTCAGTGCTGATGCAGAAGGGTTTTTTTTCTGAGTGATGAGGCCTATTGTTCAGGAAAAGATTGCTGCAAGTCCAGGGAACATCAAGCACCAGTATAAATGGTGGCCGGACTACGATGACAACACAGTTGACACGCAACACAACAAATGACCACTAACAAGGTTTTAGGGCACACAAGGACAGACTAGCAGTGATGTAGTGACTAGATATAAAATGTCAGTGAAATTTGTCAGCGTATAACAAATAAAGCTCCTGTTGACAATGAGAAATGGGTAAACACACAGTTTACATATAATAGGGTGCGAAATGTGCAAGAGGGTTATATAGGCAACCACAACTTGGAATATCCACTAGCAGCAAGCTGTCAGCTACAAACCAATGTGCAACTTACAAATCATTTTATATGTGGACAGGGCTTTATATGGTTGTACAGCTATCATGCTGACAAAATCTGTCAGTAGACAAGCAAAGAGACAGACTGACAATATAAACACCTGCCAGAGTGCTAGAAACCACAATTCTATGCTGAAATCCTCACGAGTTGAAAGTAAATCTACCGAAGTTAAAATATGCAGAAAAAAAACAGCATGTCAAATCCGATTACTCAATCGATTGTGTATTCTATCGATTATTCCATTACTAAAATAATCGATAGTTCCAGCCCTAATCCTTAGCCAATTTTCAAAAAGCTTTCGCAAATCAGGGCAACATTATTGGCGCAGAGATTAAAACAGTCCTTTCAAAGCAAGAAAGTTCTGGGTTGAAACTGGTGGTTGGTTAGGGGTCTTTTTATGTTGAGTTGGCAGGTTCTTGTTGTGCCTGTGTGGACTTCCTAAAGGTGCTCTGATTTAGGTTGGGATTATACTCTCTGCGTCCGTGAGTCTGCTAGAGTCTGCTCATGTCCACGTGACATAAATTTCATCATCAGGTGATGAGCGCGAGGATCTGCCTGTTTTTTGTGACTACGTGGTCTCATCATCAGAGAATTTACATTACAGTGTACCAACTACAGAAGTGCCCCAGGCAGCACGCTTCAAGTGGACTTCAAAGGAGTGTAACAGGATTGACTGCTTGGCCATCAGGTGTCTAGGTGTCCATGTCCACACCAGAATATAGTCAAGGCCTTGCACAGTGTGGTGCAGAGTAGGTTAATTAGTGGTTCTAAGTTGGCTGTAGGTGTGTATGTGGGCATAAATGGAGTGCCTGTCTCTTTGCATTAACCCTGAGATGGACTGGAGACTTGTCGAGGACTTCACCTCCTACTTAGTGCAGGGATGCATCTAAAACATGCAGGACACCGGCCCTCAAGGCCTGGAGTTGAATACCCCTGCAGAAGACTGTAGCACAAACTTCTGAGATGGTCTTTACCACTCAATAAGCTATAATATTAGTCAGATAATCCATTAAAAAAATTCAACAGCACACATACACACGGAAGAGGTCCAGATTAATGATTAGAAGTAGTGGATGAGGTCTAACAGATGCTTAATGGCATTAGCTGCCTGTGTTGGGACACCTGTCAATAAACATGGCCACACCCCTAACGCCACTGTGCAGGTTCACCCCAGTTGTTACAAGGAGGAACCTGATTTGTATAACAGGCGTAAAATTGGTGTCATGAAACAAAGTTTGTGAACCAGGACGCAGTTTGCCTGGTTGTAGTTTATCCTCTTAGGCGCAGAGTAATCACAGAAACTAGCTAAAAACAGTTTTCAAGCTACAAATCCCATATGAGCAAAATATTAAGCTAAAAATGAGGATTTGGAATTCAACTTTTAGCACGTGACACACCAAATCATGTGATCATTCAACCCCTCATTTGCAATTATGTGCTGTTTTCAAACAGAGACACAGTTACAGACGCACAGACAGTTGCTGTCAGGGATCCTGCTCTGGGTCTGTAGGGACAGATTGCACAGGATGTGAGCCAGCCATGAAGACGCTGCCTGTGTATGATTGGTTTAGGTTTTAAGACGGTGCACAATAGATGAGCTCGGCCCCAATTAAAATTTCATCCTCTTGCATTTTTTTTTTCATTTCGATGGAGAAACAAAAAAAAAAAAAATGTTGCACAGCTGAAAAGTCAGGCTGAATTTGCATTAAATGACATCTGTAATCAATCCACAAGAACAGCGATGGAGTTTGAAACCTGGTGCTGGAAGTCTCTCGGCTCTGGTCCCTGTGTGTCTGCAGCTCTTTCTTTTGCTTTCTCCTTGTCTGGATGAGGAGAAAAATACAGGCGGAGAAGAATAGGCTTGTCTGCTTGCCTTTCAGAACAAATGAACAGAAGAGCATGTATTGTGAATGAAGGGAGAGAGTTTTGGAGCATGGAGATGAGACTAGAGACAAAGAGCACTTAGTGTACCTTCTGCATGCAGACAGTGCTGTCAGTTGCATACATAAATTCATCTGTTTCACGGCTGTTGGCAATACTCGTGTGTGTGTGTGTGTGTGTGTGTGTAAGTTCACAGTAGTAAAATTTCACAGGTTGCACTGCGTTTGTTTGTGAGTCCATGTTCTAAGTTTGCACGTACACAGGTGCATGTACAGAACGGTACGAAAAGCAGCGTGCGTGTTTGTGCGTCCATCCACCACCAGAACCATCCTAAATGTTGCCTTGGCAACAAGCTGACTGAAGTAAATGAGTGTCCCGGCTCTGCTGAGGGATTGTGGGAAAGCAATATGCCAGCGTTCCGCCCCATTAGTTTGACAGACAGCCTGTTTGGCCTATAAGAGGTCAGCTGGCAAGGGCAATCGTATTAGTATTCCATAGGAGAGAGATCAGGATTGGTTTTATTCTTATGCCAGGCTACCTTTTTGTGTGTGTGTGTTTTCTTATATTTGGATGTGTTTGCTAAGGATGGGTGGTTGGAGGTAATGCTTGTCGTGGCATATAACAATAGAGGAGAGTGTGTGTGTGTGTTTGTTTTTTGTGCCCTGCTGGAGGTTGCAGGCTCCTCGCCAGGTAAGCATATCGCCAATTATCACTTCACAGTCCCCCTATGTCCCCTCCCTCTCTCCCCCAGAGTCAGTCAATACAAAGCCTGCGAGGGAGACGTGATAACACCTAAACTGGTCAGCCGCCTGTTTAACAGGCTAAAGAAGCCAAAACACTAATTTCAATCCTTCCTGCATCCATCCATGCATAGCATCCTTTTAATCTATTCTTCTCTATGGAACCCTGCTTAACATTCATCTCTTCACCCTTTGTTTTTAGCCTCTCCCACTCTTTTCACCTACACACCTTTTTTTGTTTTTTGTTTTTTACATTTGATCCCCTTCCAAAGCCATTTCTTTTTGTCCAACTGCTCTTCAATCTCCCGTCTCGTCTGTGTGTGAGTGTCTCTGCATCTCTCCATTGTTTTTTTTTTTGTGGTTTTTTTTTTTTTTTTTTTTTTTTTTTTTTTTGATTTGTCCTGCCTG